>JABJVR010000052.1:7230309-7352554 GCA_025773905.1 Chitala chitala | reverse complement strand
TATGTGCTCTGGGATGGGCTCCAGGTTTCCCCGCGACCCTCACCAGGAATAAGCGGTTAAGATAATGGATGGATGGAAGACACAAATGACATATTTTGATCTACCAAGTTATTAGCCGTGTTGGGTAAAGCTCACACCTCACACTTGAGAGTTTTTTGCATGTAACTTGGAGAAAAATATACTGTATCTACATTTTTTACATTTTAAATACTTCATTCTGTAGAATGAGTCAATTTTAGTGTTTAAGTTAGCTCCGACTGATTCTAAATCAATATGGGTTAGACACACCATTCAAAATACAGAGTGCTTTTATCAGAAGATGCACAATATTTTAACTTACATACAATTAAGTCGAAATAGTCTTAATTACCACACACACTACGGGCAATTTGGAGACACCAATCAACCTAACCTGCTTGTCTTTGGAGTGTGGGAGGAAACCGGAGAACCTGGAGAAAATCCACCAAGCACAGGGAGAACATGCAAACTCCATGCACACAGACCCAAGGCAAGAATCAAATCCCAGGCCTGCAGGTGCAAGGTGACAGTGCTAACCACCATGCCACCGTGCTGCGTATCGACATCAGTGTTCATGTTATTTTGTACAAGCTTTTACACAGTGGTTAGTTGTATACTTTATTATTGCATTGATTTTATATGTCGGTAAAAAAAAAGAGAGAGGAGGAATTTGTCATTACAGATAAAAGATTTAGGATTTGGTGCTTCAGACATATTTATCCAGAGGACCAATGGATGTTCAGAGAGACGAGTGCCATTTAGTAATGAGCAGAAGGTAGACTCTGCTACTCTGATGAAACGGGGGATTCTGAGAAAAACAGTGGCACTCTCTAGTAAGCAGTCACCCAGGCACAGCATTCTAGCTGTTTCCTCATGTCAGAAGTGGTTCAAAGAATTGCTCATGTTTAGAGAACCCGTCCTGTTTAACTGAATTCCTAATGGAAAATAAGAAGTTGATCTTTTGTTCTGTATGAGATAATCGTGCCATCGTGGCCTTTTGTTGGCTGGAATGAGCCTCACGTCAGCTCGGACGAGGAGGGCTGTCGGGAATGGACGTGGTTCATGACGCTCTCCATCCTTTGTGGCACGGAAATACACTCCCACTATAACTCAGGCCCAAAACACATGGACGCTTCCTTTCTTCCTAGAGAGACAGGAAGCTTACCATTGCCTGCCACAGTGCAGAACATCTCGAAGCAGAACTGGTAACATTGCCTGCCGCTATCAGATTAGGGGCATTCCTGATGCCATTCCAGCTCTGACCAGTTTGTCCTGTGGCACTGGAGCGAGAGACGTATGTTTTGTTATTTGAGGATTGAAACTCCTCCAATTGTGAGCATCTTAGCGTAACCTTTACATGCATGTTCACCACAGAGCGTGTCTACATGTGTACATGTGTACATCTGTACATGCTTCTTAAGTGATTTTATTTTTTTAGTGAAATGGAAATTCCTGTTGTATAGGCATTGTTCACTCAGGCTATCAACAGCGTGTATAATCTGTTGGAATGAAACAGTTCATCTGAGATTCAAATATTTCACAACACTGACTCAATTGCTATAGTATTTAATAATAGGCAACAGTAAATGTACTGGTTTAGAACATGGGCTCAACACTGGACTGGTTTAGAGCATATTTTCAGTTAAAACCCTTGAAGCAACTCTAGCCATTGTCTTAAACAAAGCAGTCGGCCTGAAAAGCCCCTGGTGTGTATTCTGCTGCAGTAACGGACATGATTGTCCGCTGTTATAAAGTGTTTTACAGAAATCACGTAGCAGCACAGGTAGTATTCCTGCTGTTTGTGTATAGACACCTAACAGTAGAACTGTAAATCACTTTTGCATGAGTCCATGTTGTGATGCTCACCACCCCAGGGCAATGAAAGCCTCTTACAAGTGTCCAGAACATGTTCTTGTGCTTATGCTGTGAGTGGCTCTCTCATTGTTTTGTAAATGGCAGGTGTCAGGTTACAGATCTATTGATAATTACTAACTGACCGAGTTTTCTCAGTTTTCCTCAGAGCACCCCCTCCCGTCAGCTTTATTTTCCCTTTACCCTGCACATGCCTTGTAAAGCCTGTTTTTTTAGATTCTGTCATGCACTCATACTCATGCACTTATACTCTGTCATTTTGTGTCATCTGCATGTATGTTATGTGTGTGCATGCATGTTTGTGTGTGTGTGTGTGTGTCTGTGTGTGTGTGTGTGCAGGCCATGTGGACGTGTGTGTGCGTGCATGCACAGGTGTGTTTTACACTTGACCACACTGAGGACAATTCAGGAGGTGCAGCATGTACTTTTCTAAAGGCAGTGCACCGATCTAGGCAATACCACTGCCTTGACCAGTGACCTCCCTGCCAGGAGACTGGCACATCCTCTGGGCCAGATCCCATAATCCCCCTGTGGTCATTTGCTGGCGCGCCTGCTGCCGTTGCTGCGCTGGCCCTTGATAAGAGCCCTTGTTTTGCCAGATGGGAGGATAGGGCCATGGCACTGTGACAGAGACTGATGGGAGACAGAGATGAGCGTGCCGATGTGGGTGGTCCGACAGTGGACACAGGACGGCCTGAGCATCGCTTTCTTTGGCCTGGAAGGCAAAACTAAATGCTCTCAGATGCATGTGAGAATGAGCACTGTGCTGGCTAAGCACTGTTGACTGCAGCCTACCAAGTCAACTTCTGACTCTAGTCCTCTTGATACAGGAGAATAAATACCAGTGGCAGGTTCAGTATGGCAATATTCAAAGCCAAGTCTCATGTAAAATGATTGAACAGGCATGGCTACCTCAGAGGCTGATGTTTAAACACGATAAAAAGATGGGTGTTTTCATGTTTATGCAATCATAAATCGTGTTCCTCATTGCATCACCCTATGGTTGAACAGACTGAGTGACAATACCATGTTTCCATTATCCAACTGTTTAACCACTGCAGTGTCCCGAAGCAGCCTTGGGTACAAGGCAGGGTACATCATGGACAAAGCTAACCCACCACACTAAGGGCAATTCATATTGTCCAGTTCACCTCCCTTGCATATCTTCAGAATGTGGGAAGAAACCACATTCAGAAGATATGCAAAGGAGGTGTGAGGCAACGCTGAGCCACCTATTAAAAATCAGATTTTGTTTTTTTTAATTCTCTCAAATATTTAGTATGATACTGTATATACTACTTCAGCCACGAATTACATAATTATCAATCATATAACGGTTAGGTAAACATGGTTATAGATGGTTCACGTAAACATTGCAGATATTACTGTCTTATATCCTGTACACAATGGCAAACATCTAGTAATGAAATTTATGTTAATATGATAAACACAGGCAGCAATTTAAATGAAACCAACAAGGGAATTTGCTGTGATGAGCAGTTAAAGCACTCAGGGACAGAAAAGAACTGATGGGGGGGAGACTTGTTTTTATGTTCATACAACCTGTACAGCAAACATGAGACAGGAAATCAGATGCAAACAGCAGTCGGTGAACTTGCCATTAGCACATTATTTCTACATTTTCAGTTCTAGTTCTAGTTTCTAGTTCTGGAATAAATTATGTTCTTGAGTTCTTGAGGTTACTTTGTATTTTTCAGCCCTTGGAAAAAACCTAATAAATATCTTAATACAGTAATAACCCTTAATACCTTTTTAAACCTTAATGAAGTAATTTTACTTCACTGTAATTTCTCTCTTTCACTGCTGCTAAATTAGACCTTATGGGATATTTCAGTTATAAAACTTTGAATCTGTCAAATGACTGTTTGTACTGAAATACAACAAGTCCAACAGAAATAACATTTGTTGTTAGTTTTGCTGGTGTTTTTTGCTTTTTTTTCATCATATTTAGAGTGCTTTACCATTGTGTGACTGTAATCTTTTTTCCTGGAGCTGTGTCCTGTTCATTACACCACATCCACGTTATGATTCACTCTGACTTGAGAAACGTTAGCTTTTTCTTGCCAAACAGCGGGCCTTGACGGATAAACACACTCTGACCCACGCTGCTCAGTTTTGGCCTTAATATTCTTTTTGCCTCTGTGCCCCCTCCCCCAGAGATCTGAAACTGGACAACATTCTGCTGGATGCAGAGGGCCACTGTAAGCTGGCAGACTTTGGCATGTGCAAGGAGGGCATCCTCAACGGGGTCACCACCACAACGTTCTGCGGGACCCCCGACTACATCGCCCCAGAGGTGCCCCGCCCACACCCTATACTACATTTACACTAGGAACCACTTGGCAAATGGAGACTTTGTATGGGTCACCAAGTAGATTAATTTAGACTGGCATGTTTGGTGCAGTTTATTTTTGGTTCTCTGCACAGCAAATGTGGCAGTGTTGATTTAACACTGAAAGTATTTCTTTGGGTCCTGTTGGGCTTGTCTCTTACCGCATCACTTGGATATGGGGTTCTTGACATTTCTGAGAAAGCACCCCTTTTTTGGGATTAAATACACGCACACACACGCGCGCGCACACACACACACACAAACGCACACCATTGGTTGAAATGAACAACATTTGAATATCCTGCTAGGGGCACATAAAAGTTTATTGGTTGTCAAATAAATGTAGCCAATAATGATTTCATGTTGGTAACATAGGTTTATGTTAGAAATATCTCAACCAAAGAGATCCAAGGTGAGTAGATATTTTCCAGTGTAGGCAACAAATATTGCTGCCACTTTGCTCTCAAAGAAAGTGGACAAAAAAGTTATTTTCAAGGCTCGTACACACACAAAAAGAAATATAGGTCTGCAAGGTAAGCCATATAATCTGCAAGTGATGAAGCACTAGTGCAGTTTTGAGGCTTTCCTTTGCCAGCACTTCACCACAAAACTTTCAGTTTCAATCTGTACTATTAGGTACTTTTTGTCTTTTTGCATATATATGCATATATATATTTTTTTCTTTTCAGTGGTTTCTTCTATCCTTTACTCCATGTTACCTTTGATCTTTTTCTCCTCCAGTACCGCCTACATGAAAACGGTGAACTGCAGACAAATCTCAGTTATCTTGAATGAAAAAAGTGCTGCAAAGATAAATGCATTTGTGTCCCACTCAGTCCAAGTTAATTAATGCTGTTATGTGGCATGTAGAGCCATTGAAGCCGAGGGAGTTTGAACTCAGTCGATGAACTGTTTTCCCAGGCATTTATAGCACTGCTCTTGAATGAGTTATGACCCAGTGTTATAATGTTTTCCACTGTGGTGTCAGATCTTACAGGAGCTGGAGTACGGCCCTTCGGTTGACTGGTGGGCCTTGGGGGTCCTGATGTATGAGATGATGGCGGGGCAGCCCCCCTTCGAGGCCGATAATGAAGACGACCTGTTTGAGTCCATCCTCCATGATGATGTCCTGTACCCCGTGTGGCTGAGCAAGGAGGCCGTCAGCATTCTCAAAGCGGTGCGCTGCTCTCCCGCTCTCCTTCCTGACCCTGTGACCGTCATGTGCACCTCCCTCCCCCCATTCACACGATAAGCCTTCTTTTTCTCGCCTTCTCTCCCTTGTCTTTCTTCACCTCACTTCATAGACTGTTCGCTGTCCACTCCAGCTCCCCTTTCCTCCACACGTGCCCCTAACCTCCTCGCCCCTCCCTGCTCATTTCCTCCTTTCTTCTCTTCTCTCCTCACATATTTCCTTCCCACCCCCCCTTGCTCCCTTTCCCCTCTGATGAAGCCACATTAGATTAGCTAAGTGAGGCCTGCTGTGGGAGTTCGGGAGAAGGTCATAGTGCCACTCGGGCTTGGATCTGTGCGTTGGAGCCATAGCTGGATGACATGGGGGTCTGGGACAAGTGACGCTGCTTGTGGGAAGAGAACAAATTGTTTGTGTTTGCTGGTGGTTTTTCAGGATTGCATAATCTTGAAGATGACATGCGTTAGAGGCGGGGGGGGGGGGCATTTGGCTTCACAGGGCTTCCTCACTAATCGGTCCCAGAAACCGCAGCATGTATCTGTGTGCACCTTTATCTGTGTATGTTACTGCCTCTTTCCATAATATGACCCGCGTTTACTTTGGATATCTGTTGTCTTTTTGCAAAACCTTGTGGGAAGAGAGGCATGTTTGTGTTTGAATGCTCAGTGTCATGGTGAGCACTGTCTGCCTGACACGTTAATCACACGACCCGCCTAGCGGTCGTCTCGTCATCCTTTCATAGGGTCTGCTTTGACACCAGATATATTTATACCATTTCGGCCAAGACAAGCAGCACTGGAATTTGTAAGCACTACATACTGGCTGTGCACAAAATATTTTTATAATTACAGAATATAATCTAGAAAATTTTTAGAAAAGGCAAAGGATTATTATGCCACTATAAACAGAGGATTTATGATGAGATGTCATTCTTGGAATTAAGGTCCAATTTAGTAAAAGGTTTACCATTTTCAGAAAGTGACCCTTTTTGGGCAGGATACCCCTGTGTACATCGTAGGTGAGCTTTAATAACACACACGCTGTGACTCATGTAGACATTTCTCTCACTTGCTCCAACAAGTCAGTCCTCTCTGCTGCCTTCCAGTTCATGACAAAGAGTCCCAGCAAGCGGTTGGGCTGTGTGGCAACACAGGGTGGGGAGGAGGCCATCAAGGTGCACCCCTTCTTTAAGGAGATAGACTGGCAACAGCTGGAGCTGAGGAAGATCAAGCCACCGTTCAAGCCCCGCATTGTGAGTGCACCTGTCACAACTTTCTGTGAGCTGTGTGGCACAGCCACTGCTCTGTGTTTGTGAGCAAACTACAGCTGGGCAATATTTCAGAGACTCTGTTAAAAAAGCATGTCAGATCACTGTACAAGACAGGGCATTATGACACTAGATGCAGCTCTTTCTTAAGAGTTTCTGAGTTGAAGTTGACAGCCTTAATGGATGAAAGTAAAACTATTTTACTTGTGCTTTCCTATCACTTTGGCACAAGACAGCATGTGTGTCTGTGTGCGTGTGCGTGCGTGTGTGTGTGTGTGTGTGTGTGTGTGTGTGCGTGTGTGTGTGTGTCAGGTTAGTGGCGGTTGGTATTACACTGCCATACACCTGCTGAGGTTGCATCAGGGAGGGTGAAACAGGTCACAGACAGGTTAAAGAAAGTGTTGTCTTGATATCACCGTGGCGACACATGTCACTTCCCTTCAACCCTCACATGACTTCTGCAACAGCAGTCAGCCCTCACCACAGGCCACAGAAACACCCAGCTCAGGAAAGTGCCACTTTACTCTTAGTCACAGCTATGATGCTAACGTGTAGAACGCACTTTTCAGACTTTTCATTTTCAGCCACCTTCTGTGCTGACACAGTAGCCGTTCAGTCATTTTGATTTTCTACCTTCTCATCAGGTTTGCAAGAGTTTTATATTGTAGATATGGGAAAAAACTGTGGTTTGACACTGGCAAAAATTAAACGACTGGAATGGTGTTATCTTGGTTATGGTGTGCAATTTATTGCTAATTTCTCTCTCTCATTTATGATTTAGTACAAAAGTCACAATTTACCTGATTATATAGCAGATGAAAAGAAAATATATATATATATCTGTGTGTGTGTGTGTGTGTGTGTATGTGTTCTGCTGGACCCCCTTCAATTTAGATATGTGTAATAATCACAGCTCTGTTGAATGCCTCATATCTCCCATGGTCAGTAACGGTTCTGGGCCACTGTTTGTGTGCTGTTCAGGTGGTGGCGCCCCTATAGAAGGCCATCGCCCCTAGCATTTGCCTGTACAGCCTATGCCCAGAGCTAGTGCTGCCCATGATGGTCATTCATCAGGCCCTAAGTTATTGTAAACTGAGCAGGTTATAACTGGGCTGCTCGATATTGCTTGTGTCGCTCACGATTAAGATGATTCATGTCAGGTGAACACAGTCATAATAACTGACGAGTGTCTAAGCCAGCCTGGTAACAGCAGTGCCAGGTTGTGCAAGCAGTGCAGAAAGGTGTTAGGTGCTGCTGATAAATACACCCCGTGTGCCTTCCTTTGCAGAAAACCAAAAGGGATGTGAACAACTTTGATCAGGATTTCACACGTGAGGATCCCGTGCTCACACCTGTGGAGGAGGCCATCATCAAGCAGATCAATCAGGAGGAGTTCAAGGGTTTCTCCTACTTTGGGGAGGACGCGCTGTCCTAAGAGTCCCACTCTCGGTTTCCATTCCCATGTGACCTGTGTTGCACTCGACGCACACCTTCATTCGGCCCAGTCCGCTGGGTCTGGTCCAGGGTCCAGAACCCTTCCATTTTGCATCCACTTAATTTGACCAGAGTGATGCTTTCACTCCTTTCCTCTTTCCTAAAGCACTCCATGCAAATTATTTTATCTCTCTTTCTTCCTTTTTACCTGTCTGCATGTCTAGTTCACCCCTTCGTTTTTTGGTAACGTGCTGTTGCAAAAATGCAGAATATGCATTACAGGTGAGTGGTCATAGAAGAAGCCTTTTCTTCTGGTCCTTGTTCACACTTCCAACGAAGTCTCTAGCCAGACCAACCTCCCTAGGGTCTTCGATGTGCTGCGCACATTGGGTGGCCTGCTCATTTACACTTTATATGGCATATATGAAAGTCCTAGAGAAACCTGTAGTTTATGAGCACACTCCAGTAGTACAGTGGCCTGTACTATAAGATGTGGTACGAGGGGCATGGCTTAAAGGAGAAATCTGAGCAGGAAGCACCAATGAGAAGCAGGTCTGATCCCACTGAGTGGCCAATGGCTTCTCTCAGTCCACTCATTTCCATGAGTTTGCTCTTTCAAAGCTCCAATGAAATCCCTCAAAGGCACAGACGTTTTAGAGAGGCTTCTTAAGTTTCCATGCGGAGCTTTTGAGAAGGTGATTTTAAACAGCTGTGATGGTCTGCCATGGACATATGGACTGCTGTAAAGGAAAAGAGGGACGAGCCACAGGAGCCATCCTCCTCTGCTTCTTCAGTTTCCTTTGTGTAAACTGTACCGTCTCACAGTGTTAGCATGGGACACCCAGAGGTCCAGCTGTGTTTGTTTGTAGCGCAATCCTCAGTAGCCAGTCAGGTTGGTGCTGCTGACCTCTTCTACTGTACTCTTTTATTTTTCTCTCATTCAAATCCTTTTGTGCAATGTCTAACTGAAATGCACTATCTTAACCAAATTGATAGTACCAGTGATTGTACTAGGGAAAACCTATTGGGTTGCAGCATCCAAAAAAAAAAAAAAACAGACAAAAAAAAGAACATGACTATCAAAATTTGATATTCTTGTTGTAAAACCTTTTCTGAAGATCAAAATTTTGCAACACTCACAACAGTTAATGTATAGTACATTAAATGCCTTTTTGTGTGTTGGGGTAACCGTTGTGGACAATGTAAGGAAGCTAGAAGCTCAACTGTTAACTACAGTAGATATGCTCACAGTGTTATTCCACTTTATTTCAAAATGTTCTTTGTATGATTTGTTCAGAATTTGGGTGCACGTCTCAAGAGTGCGTGTGCAGCTGTATGTGTGACTGCCCAGTTCATATGGTTTTATTTCATTGTGTTTTTATTTTTCTTTTCATTACTGGATCGTCTTGTTGCTCAGCTTTTGAAATCACCGCCAAGATTTCTTGCTATGCAACAAGACGGATGATACAGGAGTCACTAAAGTAGGTGGCAGAGCCTGCACTGACAGGCCATCAGCATTTTCCCTCTGTACAGATGATATAATTTGTATGTAATCTTTGCTGCAAAGCCTGTGAAGCTCTTTGAACACAGAGGTGTCGATCACTGCATGGTCAGGCATATGATAGTGTTGTGTATTAATAGTCAATAAGGAAAAAAAAACTATGTGCAATACTCTGTCTTTATGTGTTTGATTTTTTTTGTCTATTGTGTTTTGGCTGTTTAGTTCACTTTTAAGCATGGTATTTGCCTGGTCCCTGCTGAAGCTAAGTTTATCTTCTTGTGTACCCTTCTGACCCCCCCATCCCGGTTGCCACCTTTATTGTGATTGTTGGGGCTTTTCAAAGGACTTTAGTTTAAGAGAGACCTGGCCTAAATGAAACACCAAATCTTACGTTTTAACCAAAAGCTCACAGGGGATCTGTTAAAATAATTTCTAAATATCCTAGCAAAAAATGTATATGTATACTTGGGGAAAAAACTGAAGGCATAGCAAAATGATTGTATCTCAGTTGTTTATATAATTTAATATTGTTTATATGTCTAGGAAGGGAGTGAAACTGTGCTGAGACCAGTGTCAGCTCTTTGCTCCTGTGTCCCAGCAAACAGGTGGCAGCCGGTTCAGTCTGTGCTTTCAGGGCCTCTAATTCTCTAGGAGAGATTACCTGCATTTTCTAGCCACAGTGACCAGAGGGGAAAATATTGCTCATATGTGATTGGCTAGAGGGACCAGAAGATCAGTCACTGCCCGCATGCCATTGGTCAGATGGACCGTAGGAGTTAACACTACCCACAAATTATTGAGGACACAGGGAGTTTGTGGTGGATGATCCCTGGGGGCCACCTGTGATCAGCCAGAGAGTTGCAGGTTGGCAGGTAACCATCTGTTACTTGTGCTTCCAATGCTCACAGTGGTTTTCCTATATCCTCTGTCTAATCAGGTGTGCTCCAATCCAGTGCCTCCCTCTACTGTGTCCTTCTAATTCATTCCTAAACAGCACTACATGATTGGAGTTGCGTTACAACTAAGAGAAGCAGCCAGCTGTCTGCTTATGCACACATATACGCAGAGACCCTCACTTTAGTCTCCTTGGTTTAGTCACTCATTTCTAACCTGTGCTTCTCTGGTTAATGAGGGTCACCTGACATCTGGTCTCTGGTGAGTGTTTGTGAGTGTTTGTGAAGTGTGGGTCTTTCCCACTCCTGGCGTCTTCACCTAGCAGCCAGTATAGTCCATGCAAAATCCTACTTGTATTTCTGCTTCTGTTTTTAATTTAGTTTATAAAACAAAAAAAAAAACTAAAAAAAAGTTATAGGAAACACATTTTGGTATGTTTTAAAGTCAACCAAGTAAATATATTAAGGCTGGAGAATTACCTCTTAAATTAAGTGCAAAAATGTGTCGGGCTGAATATTAAATATTTCTGCATATAGTAGTATAATACATGTAGATATAGTTCATGTGTATTATAATACTGTATGCATTGTGTATACATTTAGCAGATTAATTTCAGTTTCTGTATTGTGAAGCTTTATATGTACAGTATGGTTCTTTATGGAAATATTTTGAATTATTTTGCCATCCATTAGTGTTATCTCATTGTAAGCATTTTACTGTGTGCCAAATGTACTGTATTCAAAAGGATGTGAATGTGTATTGTTTGTTTTGGAACCTATTAAATACTATGATGTCAAAACAGATGAAGGCGTTTGAGTGTTGTCATGGAGCATAGCTCCACTGTGCATGGGCAAAAGGGCTTAGGGTCAGGGCTGACAAACGTATGTATCCGACTCCACAGAGAGGCTGCCTGTAAGCTACGAGTCCCCAGTTAGTGTTAAAATGAAAAAGCGTGTGTGTGCACACGTACATATGCACACGGTACATGCGAAGGACTTGCGAGGCTGTGAAACACTGCACCGCGTGTACGTGTGTGTGTGCGTTATTGTGGCTGCTGTGGTGCTTGTGTGTGCGTCTCTCTCACTCTCTTTATCTGCCTTCATGGGGGTGCAGACCAACTTAGACCATGAACAGACAGGACAAGGGTCCAAAGGCCTTGATTTTCTTTGGTTTAGAGGTAAAACAAATGTTGATGCTAGAAAATCTGCTTAGGCCACCCCTCAACATACTCCCAACCCCATGTTTTTTTTAGTACATATAAGGAAAGTAGACACGAACGAAGGAGGAGCAGCACTACATTATTTGTTTTCTGTTCTCGTTTTTTTCTTTTTCAGAAAGGAACACTGACGTTCTCCGCAGCGGCCCTGCATGCACTGTGGCTGTTTGTCACAGCAGAATGGGTTAGTAATTGAAAGCGGTTTTGTCGTCCTCAGTGATTTAGCCTTAGGGTAAACCTCCTGATCATTAGGATGCCATCTTCACGTTTCCCCCATGACGTCTCTGCACACTAATCAAATCCCAGTAACACATGATAATACCAATGGAAAAATTCAGCTAGAATTAATGACACTGCTATAGCAACAAGCTATCTGTAAGACCACTAGCGCTTGTTAAAGGTAGATTCACGATATGAATTATGTTCCAGTAGTGAAGAGAATTGCACATTCATAAGCGTAGAATTATGGCCATGATAATTTTTGGTAAAGAATGGTTGTATAAAAATATAAACTCAGAATTTATCAACATTTATAGAAATGGTGTTATCGGATCTCCTTCATTGCATATTACATTGGAGTTCTAGTGGTTTTCTGTCATGAGGACTAACAAACGTGCTCCTGTGAATCAATTGGTAGGGTGATCTGAGAGAAACAACGAACTAAGAAGATAGCACATTGACCTAGTTCTTTCTGGAGACCTACGTGTCCTGACGTCCTATCCAATCAGGAGAAGCCAGGTCCATTTTGCAAAAGTGGGGGTAGACAGAGATGGTCACCACCTAACTCAATTGCAGTACACCTGTGTTGTCACATTTGCATCATTATCGTCCTTTAAGAGATTAGACGAGCCTCCCTGGTAGAAACAGCAGTGAAACATTCAGCCAACGCTGTAATTCCCCTTGCTGTTTTAGGTGCTTCAGTTTTAAGCATGTGGAAAATGAAATTTTCTCAGTGGAAAAGATCTGGTGTAAGCTGAATGACATATTTTTTTCTTACACAGTAAACTTCCACTGATATTATTAGAAGGAGCACTTGTGCATTTTACTTGTGTTTCCAAGGCTTTGGAAACTTTCCCAAACAAGACCACAGTCCACAATGTAACCTAACAGGGCGAATGTGTACGGAAGCATTACAGCAACAGCTGGCCCAATAACCTAATGTGTTAATGTGCCTTTATCAATAAACTCAGAGGCCTGCCATGCGCTTGTTGTTGCATCGGTCCACATGAAAGCGAGCTCTTCCAGGAATACGTGATTGCATGTGCTGCTGTTGTGGCTGTATCTGCACATGAAAGCGGAGGAGAACTGCAGGAAGACTGCTGTGCTCAATTAGCCATTAAGAGGATAAGCAGCAGAGACTGGTACAACAGGTTTTGTAGCACAAAAGCACTCGCATAGACAGCAGAAGTGTGCTGCATACACGGACAAACAAGGTATCTTACTTATTTCTCTTTGCCCACACTTGCAGTTTCTCCCCTGAGAAGATGACGGGAGTATTGGTATCCTGCTAAATTTGAAAACAAAGGGTGAAGCTTTCATAATGTTAGTCTTCATAAGACATTGGCCTGTAAAGTGTGGAGTACCACTAATAAAAAATAAAACAAACATCTAATTTTAAACTTTCCTACACCAATAACGTTTTTACATGTTTTTAAACTGGCTAATGTTTATTTATTTTTCTTGACAGGTCAGTTCAAATCTCGTATTTCTTCTTCTTCTGGAGCGGCTAGTCGGGCATAACCGCAGGGGGAGTTGCTGGTCGACCATCCCGCGCTGGTGCGCTTAGTTCAAAAACTCGTAATTATTAATGAATTTCCAAAGTGCACGTAGTGGTCACTAGTTTGCAAGTAAGCAAACCAATTTTAATTTAAGGTGCATTACTTTTAAGTTTCATTCAAATGTTCATGCACGCGAAAACGCAATTCTGGCACTCCACTGATTTTCACTGAAATTTATTTACAGTGTGTTGTACCTGCTACACTTTTTTTTATTTTATAGTGAAATACAATCGTTGAACAGTCACTTAAAAGAAAGCTAGTGCAATGTCGAAACATAAAGCACTATTGACTCGAAATTATTCGTCGGCCGGGAATTAAGAATAATATAAGTGCGGCACTTTTGCCTTCACCTGCTTCTAGTCCCACCCTGGTAATACCTGAGCGCTCCAACTGAAACAGCGCAGAGGGGAGAGCAGGGCTAGGGTGCAGGAGTGGGCGGGTCTTTATGGATATCTCGGGTGCGGGAGTGGGCGGGTCTTCATGGAGATCTCGCCAATCAAAACGCTTAGCTTGATTGAGTAGCTGTCACCGGGCCAGCTGAGCGCAGGCAAGGGTGGTCAGGGGACATGGGCTGGAACTTTCCCAGACTTGCTGCGCAGTGGTAGAAACTTTGACAGGGGACTAGTAATCAGCAAAGTTAAAGCGTGTCTTTTATACTTCAAATTTCCCGTCACAAAACAGGAGAAAGGCTGTGCAATCCTCAGCAGTGCTCTGAGACTGTACAGCCCACCATACAAACTAAGAGTCGCTGTATTATAAAATGGACTTTGAGAAAACCACAAAATCGTGATTTTTATTTTAGCGCAGTAATATTTTATCTTTTTCCACACAACAGATTATTCCATATTGCTTGATTTTTTTTTATTACACTAACTTCGCGAAAGCATTTGGAGTTCGCGGAGGACATCGGAGGAATAGCGAAAAGGGCACTGGAAAGTGATCTATGCGAAAATCATGACCGCTGAAAAGGAAAAGAAGAGGTACGGCGTGTCATATTCCTTTTTTTATTTTGCACAGCGGTAGTGGTTAACATGCATGTGTAACGGTTAAAATAGAATAGGTGCGAAATACTACACACGGTAGTGCATTACTTGGACAGTTGTATTACCACATGTAGTAGAGCTGTCCTTGCACTTCCATAATGTTTCTGTCAATGAGAAATCAAGTGACTCCGCCGCTACAGAGACCTGTTGCGCTTTGAGTAACTATCGGAAAACGGTAACCAATAGTATACCCTCAGTCGATCTCTGTTAATCTAAAAGCAGTGTTGTAAAATGCGTTTGTTAGTCTTGTGTGTCAGATTTGTAAATTAAAAAGGTTCACTCTGATTCCAATTCCCAAAGCAAGAGCTTTAATACTAAATCGCGTTTAAGTGATTCGTAGAACGTACATTTTATGAACATGCACATTTGCAGTTGGCATGTGCGTTTTTTTTTTTATTTTGAAAAATGGAAAAAATCGATTGTGAATGCTGCATTAAATATAAATAAAAAACGAAAAGGCTTGCATTTCTAACGCCTCGTAGTTGGCGATTGACATTTCGACCCTGCCGAAATGCTTGCTTTGATCACATTAATAAAACCTTAAATGAATGTCCGAATGGGGTTGTTAAAATGTTAATTTCACATGTCTCTTTCTCTCCAGCTACATAGCTTATTTAGTTGAATTTACAGTTTTATGTATTTTAAAGTATAATTTCAATGTTATTATGGAATTATTACATACAGTTATGTCAACTATATTTCTTATTTATTTTGAGATTAATAAATTATAAAGATTTGATTATAAATCGTGTGTTATTTTAGCTGAATGATAAATAATGCTGACATTTTATTAAGATGTCCACAGAGCACAGTAGTACAAGTAAGGTTTCAATGGTGCCAAAGTAAATCATTGTTTGCTTTGTGTGCAAGGCTGCCCAGTATAAATAAAGTCCATTATAACATTTCGTGTACGTAGTCAAGCTGTTTGCTGTCATTCACTGCTGTCTTTGTAAACCTGTGTCTAGAGGTTGTATTGACGTAATTATTGGTTTTATTGATTAAACAATCTAATCAGAGGTGATATATATTTAAAACAGATGGAACTTTGCGGCTTTAAGTTAAACCGAAATTGAAACCTTTTGTGATAGAAAATGCAGAGCTATTTGAGCAACAAAGTGTCAACCTGTTGCACCTGCAAACGTTTTCTTTCGTGTAGTATAGTAAGAAAGGAACGGGTGTGAAGCGCTTCAGAAGCATCTGAGCAATATAGGAGTAGATATTTAAATAAGCAGATTTTACAATAACAGACAGTACGGTGTATTTTTGCGCGTTAAAAATGGTAGCCGATTTGGGGTCGAACGTTTCGTTTTTTTCCACGGTACCTGCAGGCCAAGGTACATGGTCTAGTATGTTATATAATACAGGTACAGATACACGAGGAATTTAAACTGCGTTATTTCAACTATAACTGAGCTATAGTTTATTATGTATTTAAGCAATTAATGGCAGGTGACATTTGAGGTTGGCATGGTTATGCACCTCGTTAAAAGTAACAACCTGGAAATGAGAGTCGTTCAGATGTGCGTGCCCGTGCTCAGGGTGTCCGCTGCTTTGCATTCTGTTTCTGTTAATTCTCAGAACTCATGTATGAAGATTGTTCTTCACCTTATATGGGAAAATTTTGTGTTTGTCCCTCAAGTACAGAGTGTTATTTGTGGTGTGTACTTCCTTTTTTATTATTATTGATGACATGACGTGCTAGAGAAATATTAAACTTAATCGTACAATTCCTCTGGGATGAACACTAAGGGATTTGTGAGCGTGTCCCATCCTGTCTAATCCAACAAAGGTGTATCCAGCCCTCTTATTTGTGAGATGTGAAATAAATAGGCTAAACTGTACTCACCACTAACAAATAGTAAAGGAGGTGTTTTACATTTAAGAATGCTTTTAGTGTGTGAATAGGGTCAGTTAAAGTTACAGTGTTTGTGCTGATTGGTGGCCTCGGGCTAAGACAATGCACATTTCCAGAACACTGGACAGGTCCGCCATCTTAGAGCCCAACCTGAGCCTTTTGGGTTGTTGGCATTGGGATGTAATCATTTAGACAAAAAATTACCACTAGAGGGTGAGATGATGTGTTGCTAGGGGTGTGTCAGTACACTCTGCTGGGGAGGGGGTTGCATCAGCAGCCATATGGGTTAAAGTTTGGATTTTCTAGGTTTAGAGCCATACTGTCATTGCAGTAAATCTGATATACCATGTGTTCATGCTTCTTATCATTTCTTTACATTTTAACATTGTTTCATTACTTGTATTTTAAGGATTACGTATGCTGTCGTTTCTTTTATTTAGGCTAAAGTGTTTTTCTCACATCTTGCTGCTTTAAAAGCATGAAGGATGAATCCCCCCCCCTTCAACCGTACCTTTTACTGCAGCCTTCGGTTCATACTTCTTACCTCAATACCTGGTCCTCCTCTTCCTGTTTATGTTGTGCTGCATTCCATATATATGTTTGTTTGAACAGCAGAAACCAGGTTGTCTTCATACAGAATTTAAACCTCAGCCTTTATTGGATTATCTTTGAAGATAGCTGTGCTGCTTGTGCCTCCCTAAACATACCTGGAGAGTGAGGGATCGAGATGGGGAGACCGATTAACGGAACGCTCGTCTCTGACCGCAAGTCGACAATCACTTGAAGTGGGGGAAAAAAGTTAAATGTCCTAGTTGCTCACAGCTGTCCTCTCTTTAAGAACAAACTAACTTGGATGCACAGCCGCTGCACTGCATAGGCAAAGGTCGGTGAGGTTACTGGCACCCATAAGTCAGGTAGTAGAGGTGTGCAGTGAGACAAGCAGTTACCTGTCTAATGTTCTCCTCTCACTCACAAGCTTGCTGAGGTCATTGTTGACATTTTCAGGTCTCTCACCTGCAATAAAGTCATCACACTTGCATCTGTCGTCTGCGCCTCACTGAGCAGCCGTGCCATGTGAAAGTGAAATTACAACTCTTCATCATAAAAGCTCAAAGCTCTTTCTTTGTTTAACTTTTTTTTTCATTGCTTTGCTTGTGAAACTAAGGGTGAGAACAAAGATGTTAGAACGAATGCCACTTTCGCATTGAGCAGAAAATTCTGTGTTAGAGATTAAAGGCGGGGAATAAACACAAAGGTAAAAGGTAATGCAGAGTTGTGCGCTGAAGTCACAGGCTGTACTCATTTTACACTTCTATGTTTTCTTTCGCTCACACGTTGGGATGTGGCGATTTGCTGGCTGTTCAGGTTGCGCCACCCCTGTTTTCTAACGCTCCACCTCTGTCGCCTGCTCAGCACTGTGCAAGACTGAGCCATTTATGAGAAAGGCCAAAAAAAAAGCACACACTGTCCCTGGCCTTGTCAACTCAGCAGTTCTGCCTGTGTTTGCAGAGCGGAGTGCTGGCTCCATGCCCAATGCTCTCTGTGCCGGTTATGCCGCGCACCGTCTTGCCCCCCCCCCGGAGCACACGTTTACGCTGGCTCTGCTGCCTGGAGAACATGCTAGTGACCTGAAACCCAAAGCCTCAAATCTGTCAAGACCCTCATGTTCTGCTTTACCAAAGTGCTTCTGTTTCCACTCCCTGTTGCCATGTGGAGGTAATTGGCTAAAAATGCATTTCTGGTTGATACATGGAGACTTCTGTGGTGCTGGAGGTAAGGTCATTTGAAAATGTCGCCGTACTTGGCTAGCTGAAGATGCGTTCTGCCACCCCTATTATGCCACTGGCTGTAAATGTGCTTTCTGTGCCAGGATTTGTCGCAACATGTCAACAGTAGCTGGTTTTTTTTTTGTCACAGTGGATGAACAGATGCCAAAAAGCAGGAAGCAACGTGTCTGAGGAAGTTTGAGAGGCAGTCAGCGGCTAGCGAAGGAGAGTGTATTACAGTAGGTACAGGGCTCTAGGTCATAGGTCTGCTCACACATCTTAGAAGCACTCATGAATGGAAAGCAAAGTTCGAGCTTTATATGCCTTGAGATAACAAATTGCCACTCTTAATGCAGGCATCTCATCTCAGTGTCTGTCTGTCACTTTACTGTCTTTTTGTCATTTGCAGCAGCTACTGAGTGGTCAACAGCTCTGAAGCCATTTATTGTGGTGGTTTTGTTCTTGTTTATATGAGAAAGAGCAAGAGAGGGAGAGAGAGAAGCCGTTTGTTCAACCCAGCTGTTTGACGTCTCTGAATTGAAGAATCCAGTTTATTGTGACAAGCCCTCAGGAGAGGTCATGAATGTGAGCTTCTGTGGCCCCTGGCCTAGCAGAGAGAGGCCATGTTTCTGGGTCTGGGAACATTTTCTGTTCTCTCTCTCTCTTACACACTCTCTCTTACATTCTCTCTTACTCTCTCTCTCTCTCTCTCTTACTCTCACTGCCATTCTCTCCCTTGTCTCAGTTTCTCTTTTTGTGTCTTGTGTTGTCCTTCTCTGTCTCTCTTCCTCTCTCTCTCCATCTTTCTCAGTCTCTCTCATTCTGTCTCTGCCTCTCTATCTCTCTCTCTTCCCCTTTCTCCCTCTATCTGTCCTCCTCTCTGAATCTTTCTCTCTCTCCCTCTCTGTCCCCCTTCCTCTCTCCATCAGTCTCCCTCCCTCTCTCTTCCTCTCTGTCCCCTAGGGAAGGAAATCTCATTTCACTCTTGGGGGGGACAATAAATAAATATTTCCCAAGAGCAATTGCTGAAGGGGACACAAATGACATAGCTTGGTTTACAGTGACATACTGGGAGGGGGGTCAACCTTTCGGAAGGGGGTACATGTCCCCTTGTCCCCCTTGGGATTTCTACCTATGCTGTCCCTCTATCTGTCCTCCTCTTTGTCTTTTTCTATCTGTCTCTTTCTCCTCCTCTCTTCCCTTACCTGTCCTTCTCTCTATTTCCCTCTGTCCTCCTCTCTGTCTCTCTCTCCCCCTCTATCTCCCTATCTGTCTTCCTCTCTCTCTTTTTCCCCTCTGTGTCTCCCTTGTCTGTCCTCCTCTCTGACTCTTTCCCTCTGTCTCACTCTCTCTTCCTTTCTCCCCCCCACTCTCTCACTCCCTATGTGTTTAACTTGGCCTGAGCTGCAACTCTTTCCCTCAGAGACTGGCCAGTGCTCATTCCTTCACCCCCCTCCAGTTTCCACGTCTGTGTTTCGTGTTCTTATGCTTCCCTCCCATTTTCACCAGTGTTGCTTTAATAACTGTCTGTCTTCTGCCGCTGTTCACAAAATCCACACCTTCCCTTTTCTCTGCTAGGGCACCCGTCTCATCCTCTCCTTGGAAGGAGTACTCACCATCATTCCTCATTCTCAGATGTTTTTCTGTTGCCAGAGTATTATCTATGTTATTTAGGACCTTACAGTCAGTTTGTTAATAAGTCTACATTCTTCAACAAATTTAAATTCTTTCCAGTTTAGAAAATGTCCAGTTTAAACTTTATATATGACTTTTTTGTCATTCATAATATATTCCTCCCTCTTCTAAATAATTAGTGCCATTTGTGCCGTATAATTTCTGTCTTACACAGGACACTGGATAGATGTACGGTATGGACAGCATTTAGATTACTGAATTCTTTGAAATTTCAGTCTGTGTGCAGCAGATGTGAAGTCACCTGGTGTTACTTTTAAACACATCTATTCTTTAGTTGCTGTTCCACAGAAAAATCCTCTGTCTATTTTTTCCTCAGATTTTTTTTTCACAGTTGAACACTGTGGTCTTTTCTTAACTGGGCAGCACCATGGCCTTGAGGATCGGTGGTCTGTTGGTCTGATGAGTGCACTTGACCAGGCCAATGCATGCTTTCTAGTCCGTATTAGTCTTGGCACATGAAAATATAACTTTTACACTGCTGGTCTGCCCAGGGTGTCTAAGAGCGATTTTGTTAAAAAGCTTTTCAAAATGGAGAACATCTTTAAGAGACAGCAGTGTGGATTTTATTTTTGGAAGTTGCTTTTTCGCTAGAGGTTTGAGAATGATTTGAGTGACATACCTGGACATGGATGGCAGAGGATGTCAGAAGGAGATGAGGCAGAGGTAGGAATACCAGTAAGAAAATAGGAGATGAAAGGAGGAGAGGACAGGGCCGCAAGGGCTAGATGGAGAGTGGCCAGGTAGGCAGCATGACAGATGAGCTAGCTCACAATGCACAGGTGCTAAGGATGCTCTGTCTCTGACTCTGCAACCACTCTGCCTCGTGTACCACATTGTATGCCTGTTCACAGCCTCTACTGAAACACACCAGATGTCGGCATGGCAACGGGGGTATTACGTGGAGGGGAGAGTGTCCGCGCCACTTCCCTGACGTCTGTCAGTGCACGGTACATCAGATAAGTCCCAGGGAGTGGAGGTTTAAAGAGATTCTTGTTCTGTGCACCGACCTCGTAGAGATGGTGCTGCGCCAGGGCGGGCCATCCATGAAGCATCTCCGAAGAGTGTGTGTAACGCTACGTGATCTCCACGGTGACACGGAAACTGTGAGGGTGGAGCTGTTGATGTCTTAAACAGATGACAGGAAAGAGCATCCTGAGTATTAAAAAGAAAAGACAGGAAAGAGAATGTTCATTTTGAAACAGAGTCCAGGAAAGAATATAATCCGTATTAAACAGTTGTTAGGAGTATACTGACTGTTAAACTGGTGCTGGGAAAGAGTATAGTCTGTGTGGTACAGTGTAATGTGTCTTTGTCAGAAACAGCTCTTTTCCACTGGATGGAGATCCGGAATTGTCCGTTCATACTGTTTGTTTGGTTACACTGGAACATGCTGTTCTAGTGCATCAGTGATTAGTGGGTCATTGTTCGCTGTTTGTGTTCAGCAAGACACCAAAATGACAGGAAGAACGGCTGTAGGGGAGTGGGAGGGCAACTGGGACAGTCGATAAAAGAACTTGTCAAAGGACCGCTCGTACGACAGAAAGTGACATTTTACATGTTACAAAAAGCAAAAAGATTATATGCAGTTACACACGTGCGCACACAGGTATACATATTTGTAATTCTTATGTGTAAACTCAGAATATGCAGGATTAAATTTAGAAATTACAAAAGTTACATGTACAAATCCTGGCTCATTAACTGCTGTTGTACAGAAATGAAAGGTATGGTAGGACATTACTGACAGACAGGTAACTGACCATTTCCCAGTGTCTTTATAGTCATAAACAGTGCCTATGGTCTCCATGGGAATAAATTTAACTTTGACCTACTCTAGGGCCATAGAAATAGCTAAATGGACAGTTGGGGTGGGGGTTGGGCCTGCATTGGTGTGAGTAGAAAGTATGGTAAATCTTTAATTAATAATCAGTATTTTACCTGCTGACGTGGTAGAATGTTACATAATGCATAGAAAGGAGGCCAGTGGAAATGCAAATGATCACAGTAGAGTGGTCCTTCAATGGATACTCTGTCAGCCTGTATTCTAATGAGGCACACTGCCCTTCCAGGGTTTTCAGAGAGCTGAAAAAATGCAGACCTGTCATGTGGCTACAGTGTAGTCATGTGACTATAGTCCTGTCACAAGACTGGCCAAGCCCACTGTTTTTTGCTGTACATTTAGCTCCTGCTCTGAAAGCCTTGTAAATAAAAACGTGGTTTGCCCTTTGCTTGGTGTCTCTATCTCCCCATTCTGACTCCCCCCTCCCCTTCTCTATTTAAATTTAGCTTGCACGTAAATAGCCCTGTGTGTCCAGTTGGGGGACACAGAGGTGACGGTTTATTGTGTTTAGTGTGTGCCACTGGCTATGAAACCACACCCAAGGGCCAATGACATGCAATGAGCTTCCATCAGGGACAGCTACACACCTGCATGATTGACATTTTTAATCAAGACACAGTGAGCCACACTTTTTTAGGAATAGGGGTAGAAGCTTTCATCTGCAGATAAGGTCCAGCCCTCCGTGCCTCAGGACTTTGTTATTTCTACCTCTCTTTCGTCTTTTAAAATGCAGGCTTTGCTAATGAAAAAGGGCCTGGCTGTAAATGTTTTTGATTTTGACAGATATTTACTATTTTTCCTTTTTAGGCAAAACACAGTGTGCCACCTGCTATAGTGGTCTGATTACAGAGATTGAGATCACACACACACACAGACACACACACACACACACACACACACATACACACACTCTCTCTCTCTCTCTCTCTTCTGTGGTGAATGATGGACGAAATATGGCAGTGCATGCTCCCATTCAAAGACACATGGAGATGCCTGCTTCTTTCCCTCTTCAGGTCTTTTGCGCTGTTACATCACTCCTTAATACCTTGTCAAGGCTGTAACCATAGCAACACCCATTACCTCCATTCATTGTGATAATGTCGGGATAATAAATTCGCATTCAGTATAACAGGACAATATATAACAAATTTTCGGAATGTTTGTGGCCATGCTACACCCGTGCTAACATGCAGTGTTTCCACATTTGCAGGTTCACGTTTGTCTTAGAGCAGGAATTGACAGCTAGTGTACAGCATATCTGTCGAAATTGATGACGCCCTGAACAGATGAGCAGTTGCACTGTTTCGACATTATTACTGTGTATTTTCTCAGTTCTCTGTGTGATTTATTTGTATGTCCCTGGGGCCAGTTATACTTAAAAAAACAACTGATTTGGTGACTAATGGTTTCTTACAACTTGACTGGAACAGGCCAGTGGAAGTGAGGAATGTGTGCATTGTTAACTGTTTGCTTGCTGGTGTCCAGTGTCCATTTAAGAGTATCATGCTGAGCGTTGGAGTTTTTAAGACAGCGAAAGGTGTGACATTCAGAAAGAGCAGTGACCTTACTGATCTGAGCAGCATCAGAAGACGGGTCACAAGCGACACCTCTTTCTCACTGTTTCTGCCACCGATAAGCGTGCAGTCCAGGGGTTTTACAGCTGCCATACAATGGCTTGCTGCCATTTCAGTGTCAGTGAACCAAGATGTTTATGGCAAAGAGCAGAACGGAAGCATCATCCGCAGGAAAAAAATGTGTCCAAACAAGAAGAGATGCCCACATTTCGAGTAGTAGTGTGGTGCATAAACAAGAACAAGTTGGCCACACGTGAAATTAAACATACAAAATGTCGCCAGTAAAGGAACCACACAGATATGTACTGGTGCACATTTAGCAGGGATCTAAGACATCACATATCATGTTAGGCGTTCAGAATTGAAACCAGCTATTTGTACTCCTCGTCTGATTTATTGTTTTGGCCATTTACATGCAGTTTAATTGCTTAGCTGTTGCTGTTGAACTGCCTTGTTTGATAAGAGGTTGTTCCGTAAGGCTGGTTAATGAAGGTTACAGGGTCGGTTATGTAAGAGTTTATGGAGACGAGGTGCAGATATCATGCCTCAAACTGTAACAAGATATGATAAAATTACCTTGTGTCCTCCTTTCTGAAAGCAAGTTAGAAGCCCATTAGGCAGCTGTTTGAGGGCTGCGTCACCCATTTCACAAGCACTGAAAGAACATTTCAGCCCTTCAGAGGTCTTCGCTTGAATACACGTAACACAGGTCTTTGTGTGTGAATATGAGGTGTGCTCATGGGAGAGTGCTCACTTTGCATTTGAGTCCCCAGTGTCCTGTTCAAGTGTGCCCTTTGTGCATCTCTACCTGGAGCTCAGCTGGATGTAGATGTGCACCAGCAAGGGCTGCTCACCTGCCTGAAGCCCGCTCACCTGCCTGAAGCCCGCTCACCTGCCTGAAGCCTGCTCACCTGCCTAAAGCCCACTCACCTGTATAAGGGCCGCTCACTTGTATATTGGTTGCCCATCTATATAAGAGCTGCTCGTCTGTATAAGAGTCGCTCACCTGTATAACAGCTGCTCGTCTGTATAAGGATTGCTCACCTGTATAACAGCTGCTTGTCTGTATAAGGATTGCTCACCTGTATAACAGCTGCTCGTCTGTATAAGGATTGCTCACCTGTATAACAGCTGCTTGTCTGTATAAGGGTCGCTCACCTGTACAACAGCTGCTCACCTGTACTATGGCTGGCTGCCCCAGTACAACCTACTGCAGCATGGATGCTGGATTTTGGGTCCTGTGGTTCTGTTTTTGCTCTTGCTTCCAGTATTTCTACTTCCTAAAGGGATCAACCTGTTTCTCTTAACACTTCTAGTGTGTCATATCTTCAGCTTAATGTTTTCTTTCCTAGAACATCTGTGAAATGTTACTATAAAATTTAGGCATTTTACCAAAACACAATTTTTTTTATGAATAAAAACATTTCATTAAGCAGTTTTTAAACATTGTTCTTGAGGTATGAGACACCTTGGTAGTCAGTTTTCATACAGGCACCAGGCAATTTTAAAACCACATTGTATGTCACTGTGGCAGAGAGCCAGTAAGAATATGTACTTTCAATCCATTGAGGCTGTCACACTTAGTTGGGCTTTTTGGTGACCTTTCATCAGCCTTCATACATAAAGGTTTATGAGGTAATTATTTTGGCTGACATGCGTTTGATGTCTGATGTTTATGTAGTGGAACACTGGAGTGACAGTTAACTGAAAGGCTCCGAAAGTCCACTGGCTTGAAGGCAATGTAACGGGAATTATGTAAAACATAAACTGTTGAAACTACAAAAATGAATTTGCTGTTAGTGTAACGTTTTGCTTGAACCTCCTGGAAACACTTAGTCATGGATAGACTTACGTGGCTTTTCTGTAAAGCTGTATTACTAATGCATGATTCTGGGACTCTGCGCTTGTGACTTGTCAGGTGGGTGTACAGCTACTAGGTCAATTTTGGGTAAGCGCATTTGTGTTTGCATGTGTGAAAATTGTCCGGCCCGCGTGTCAGCTCACCTCCAATGCCCCAGAGTCCTCCTCTCTTGACAGACGGCGAGAGGGGGAATGCTTTCAATGCTTCCCTCAGGCATGAACACCACCCCGACGGGATTTCTGGAATGCTGGGGCGTCGCTTGTCCTCACAAGATGGAAGTACTCTCAACGCTCTCTGTGACCACTTCCCGACCCGCAGTGCGCACTGATTCCCAGACCACGTCTCTCCTACCTGGAAATTATAGATCTCGCACCAAGTGATATCAAAGAACATGTGCTTGAGTTTCAAGGCAAAGTTTGTTAAAAGTTTTAGATTTAGCTTGATGTAGATCACCGCCTCTTGGTGTTCTGCACATCCAGATTAGGCATAACTCCACTCACGTGATGCAGAAACTCATTGGTTTGTTTTGTGGAAAGTGTTCTTAAAACATTACAGCCAAAATAATGGGGGGGAAATGTGTACTGAAAAATTTAAATGTAACCCACTAACAAACATAATTCTAACCACAGTAAACATAATTTAAACAAATTTAAGAAATTAGTTTTAATTTCGTATTACATCTTTCAAACTATTACAGTGAAATATAACTGGTCCTGTTAAGAAAGTGTATTCTATGTGTTTGGCTCAATAGTTGTAGAGGAACTGGGTTGTGCATTGGAAAGTGCTAAACTGGCGATAAGTATACACAAGTTATCTATCTGTTGGGGATTTGTGTGAAATGACGGGCAGGGCTCAATTAATTTTATACCTCCTTTTTTATTCCACATTATTTTTCTTTGTCGTATTTTATGTGTAGTTTTCACCGGGTTCTCTGGTTTCCTCCCACAGTCCAATGACATGCAGGTTAGGTTGATTGGTGTCTCCAAATTGCCTGTGGTGTGTGCTTGTGTGTGTGAGTGCATGTGTGTGCCCTGTGGTGGGTTGGCACCCTGCCCTGGGTGTCCTTTGCCCTACGCTCTGTGCCTCCTGGGATGGGCTCCAGGTTTCCTGCGACCCTGGATTGGACAAGAGGTATAGAGAATGGATGGCTGGATGGATCCTTTATGTTTATATGCCTGTCTATGCACACTCAGGCTAACAGACCTGACAACCATGTTATCAACATGCCAAGAACTTGATAAGGTTTGGGAGCTCTTTAGGTACACAAAGTAGCCTACTACATCTTGCCTTTCTTTGTTGGTCAAGGTAAGGTTTTAACACACTGTAGGTACATGGTATGCCTGACAAGAAACCATCAAATTTTCTAGGTCAGGGTCCTGCTGCAAACCAACATCAACCACATCAGAAGAAAGCCCAGTGATTCTGCTTGTGGTGAGATGTGGGCAGTCTGTTCTGACACCAGAGTCTACATGTACTACTGTTCAAGGTCTGGATGGCAAGAAGTCTTTGTGAAGAGTCCAAGAGCATACTGCATTATAGGAGAATAGTTTAGCCATCCATCCATTACTGACCTGTTTTTCCTGGTTAGGGTTGCAGGTAGGAGAGTAGGGTAACATGTTATTTATTTAGGACTGCAAGGTAGGCCAAGTTTTCAAGAAGTCATGCAAGAAAAAGAACTGTATTTTTGGTTGACTTGGTGTCTTGAACATATCAGAACCAGTAAGTCAGGGTCATGGCTGTGCGTGAGAGAACAGGATCGTGTGTTTGTACTTGCATTTTCGTGCATTCTCTGAGTTTGTGGAATGTTATGGTTATTCAAGGAAAAGCATGTTTGCCTTTCACTTGTGTATGTGACCAGACATATGCGTACATTTTCACATGTTAATCCAAGTGACTGGATTGTCAGGTCCCCCTACAGGTGTTGCTTTAGGTTGAGATTACAGGGATTACCTTGGTATGGTTCTCTTTAGGTGAGATTACAGGGATTATCTGAATATAGTTCTCTTTAGATCAAAGGTCAGCACCCAGTAGTTTTTCTGTTTTTTAGTATCTAATCTTCTGAACAGCTCTGCCATTTCAAGACAAGGTTTTGTTGGGTTATGAGACATCCAGTGGCTAATCTCTCTTTTCAAACTCCAATGCTTTAAATTTTTTTCATTGTATGTTGACATATTTTGTTATCCGACAAAATTGTTTAGATTTTTTTTACAGATTCATAGAGGACAGGCCGAATTTGTGCTTTTTATAGAAGCTGTTCACAGTGTTCTGAAACTTAACATACATTCAAAAGCAGGAAATGTACTGTATATGGACTCTGTAACTATAGTAACACTGCTAATTGTAATGAACTTCCATCAGGAAGCAAGACTGGTATGGACATGGTTTTATTATGCTTTCATATTCAGAAAATAGGACTTAATGTTTACAACAGAGGTTTAAAGACATTGTGTACACTATTAAATATGTAACAGTATGGATATGTGTTGATATCAGATCTCAGAAAATAATTGTGGCCTGCAAGACAGGAACCTGTCCTGTTGTTGCCTCTTATCCACTCTCACCAAACAGCCACTGTTGAGCTGATTACAACATGTTTTTGGATGATAGCTGTCAACACTGCTAAGCTCTGCCTCAGCTAGTGTTGACTTGGAGGAGATTCTCTGATCTGATTTCTGTGTTGGATTCATCAGTACAGGCAGTGTAACTGCCTTGCTGTGAAACCCTGGGGTCTTTTGTGTCTAAGCATTAACTTTTCACTAATAGCCTCAGTTTCAGTTACTGTGCAATTTAACATTTGGGTTCTATCAAATATATTTTTAATAACAGTACAGGTGCCAGTTCTCTAGTAGAACCCACATAAAATTTACAGAAATTGCAGCTGCAGGTTACTATAAAATTCCACATTTAGACAACAGTGCTATTTTACAGTGTGGTAATGTGCAGGTTTAAACTGACACCTGGCCTGTTACCACCTGAGTTTGTAAAGACTGGAATGCTGTGTGAGATGCTGGGCATTCGTGGGCGTGTGGGGCGGGACAGAGGTTTTTCCGGGGGGTACGTGAGGTCTGCTGACCCAAGTGTGCAATGCCTATTGTCTCACATCCTCCAACTTCCAGTTGGGCCCCCAGGCAACAATGGAATTGTCAGTGGAACAATAGGCAATGAGGCAGGGGGGTGGGCTGACCCCACGTCTCGATCCATTGTGATGCCTAGAGTCAGGAGCTATCAAAGGGAGGTGTGCGCAGGGACAACAGTCTCCCTCCTCATTTACTGTCCTCCCAAATCTGGGCTGCTCGTAATCCGGTTCTACCTGCCCGGCCAGTACTAAAGGGAGCAGTTTGTGTGACACACATGCCGTTTTTCACCTGGACTCAGTGTTGACCTCTCAAGGCAGATCAGTAGGTCACGTTCGTGCCCTAACTTGGTCTGGCAGTAGCACGTTTTGCCTCTCGTTTGCAATGGATTTTGACATCCTGTTGGCACTGGAACAGGCCAAAACCAGCCACTGCACCACAGGTCATTTATGCTCTTCCTTCTTAGAGAAATGTCAGAGGAAAGAAATTTGTCATAGCCGGCACACTTTTAGTGCTATGCCTCCTTGATGCATTGTTTGCTTTTGAGCAGTCTCTGTGGTAAACCGAAGAATATGTTTATTTTCTTAAAAATAGAATGAAAGGAAGGGGGGTTTTGATATCATTGCCAAATATGCAGCCCTATTGTACAGAGACGATTAGGAGACTTTTTGCCCTTCACTTGGTGCTGATCCAGGCGGCCCCCTGTGACAGCCTGTGCATCCACGAAGCCCATGAAATCCACAGGGTCATGTAAGCTGCTCTGGTGCACAGCAACCTAAATCTAATTTATCAAGGCCTCTGAACTTTGCTGACAACACCCAGTTGCTCATTTTCCCCTTTAACCCTTTCGCAACTGAGGGGAATTTTTTTTATTCCCCCCCCCATACTTTGTGGATCCTCAGTGCGTTTTCAGTCGTGTGCCTTCAGTCTGCCCACAAACCTTTTGTAAACCCAAGCTGAGTGTTAAATTAATTGTGTGAAAGAGTGGTTGGTGATTGTGGGGCTGTGGGATTGTGGGTGGTTGTTAGTGGCATGCAGGTGCCGCTAGGGTACGCCCGTCTCTGCTTTCTGTTACAGCGTTGGCTGCTGTGGGCACGTGGCCTTGTGGTAAGCCACTGGGGCAGGGTGCAAACAGAGTTCACTTACACGCTGTTTGTTGCACGCCATGCCCTTATGCCTTGCCCACAAACCACAGCTGTGGCAGACCTGAGGGGCGAGCACCAGTGGGTGCGTGGAGTGGTGTCGGGTGGAGTTCAGCTGTCGGCTCCCTGCTCCATCGCTTTTCTCAGGCCGCTCTCTTTGGCCTGCAGCCAAGCAGCAGCAAAAATCCCATCCTTCTGTGTAACATGCCTTTGATGCAAAATCACTTCTTGTGCCTTTTTAATCTTCAGCCTTTTCTTTCTCTGGCTCAGTGTCAAAGGTCAGATTTAGGTTTATAGCTTGTGATATAATGTCAGGATGGATTGATTTTAAGTCCTGGTATTTACCACTTATTTTCTTGTTGACTTCTTAATGCCTTCTGGAGTGGGAAGCTGACATGGGTTACTTAGAATTTTGTTAAATCCTGGATGTGTGACCTATAAACGCTTGCTGGGTTCTGGAATGTCAGCCTTAAAGCTCACACAATGACCCACTTCAGTCTTCCTGGAAACATGCAGTTAAAATCACCACATGGTTCCTAGTACCCAAGTCCAATTCAAAAGGCTCCTTTACCCATCCTGATCAGTGGTACATACTTCCTCCCTACCGCAGGCTGCTCTAAATCTAAATTATCTCTTAGAGTGGGAGGCCAGAGATTCTCATTAGTCAAGAATACACCTCAGAGAGTCAAGGGCAAGTGATGCAAAGCAGAATTCAGGCTGATAGCCACTGGTAACTGTGGGGCACCACAAACCACATGGAAGACATCAAGGGCATTTGAAGCTGATCTCTGTGATATATAGGTTAAGACATGCTAATCAAATGGTCACATGACTGCAGCTAAGCATACATCCATATCACATAGCCAGAGAGCGGTTGCAAGAAATTACCCTGTACTGTGACCACGCCTCTTCTGTTTGATTGGCAGAGGGCCAAGTGTTGTGATTGATGAGCTGTTATTGTGTAAATGTGTAAGGAAAGGCGAGATGCTATTGGTTGACCACACTTATTATGTACACAGGGCAACGAGGGATGACTCACCTTGCCTGAGCTTTTTATGAGTGAAAGAACATAATCCAATCATGTGACTACCAGATACCCTGTTTGCTTTTTTTTTGTTTAGCCTAAAACCTTTGTGGGGAAAAAATGACACCAAGTAATGTGCTTACCACATTAAGTACTGTTGAATGTTGTATATACAAAGTGGCTCAAAAGCAGGTTTTCAACTACATAGACTGGTATATGTATACATACTTTCTATTCAACATAATGGTTTATATTTTTCCAGATGTATCTGAATTTATACCAACAGACGTGGATACTATAAGCATAAAAAATTTAATGGAAAATAAAACCCCACCATATTACTGTAAACCTACTTTTGAGCCAGTCTGTGTGTGTATGTGTGTGTGTGTGTGTGTGTGTGTGTGTGTGTGTGTGTGTGCGTGTGCACGTGCCCGTCTGTGTGTGTGTGTGTGTGCGTGTGTGTGCGTGTGTGCGCGTGCCAGTCTGTGTGTGTGTGTGAGTGTGTGTGTGTGTGTAAGCATCCTTTAACAGACAACCCATCTCTCATTTTTGAACATAGAATACTCCGAGTGGGTGTTTTTCTAAGTTATAATTACAAGTCCACCTTATAGGATGATTAAGGATCTCAAATTGGTTGAGGAGATTTCAAATATTCTTGACCGAGTGAAATTTACAGCTGCAGAAGGAAGACATAATCATTTAGACATAATGAAGAAAGTAGATTTTTAGTAAAAAATAAATAAGCACTTGTCCAGCAACTCAGACTGAGACAGCCAATTGTACATCTTTGCAGAAGGAGGTAGATATTGAGCTTCCCTTGTTTGTATTAAGGCTGTGAACTGCGCTCATGGTCTTTCTGTGCATGCATCTAACTCGGCTCCACATCTTGCAGAGATAGGAAAAGAGAGACTTATTCATGTACAGGCACAGATGGCCCATTCCACACAAGGCTTACTCAGTCGAGAGGTGTTTTAAAGATGGGGAAGAAGGCTGGAGAGAGAGAGCAATTAGACTAAAAAAAAAACTGGCATCAAATGTGGCACACTCTGTAGGCCCCACTTTAAAAGCCCCTCTGAAGAACTGAAAAACAGAACTTAATATAAAGCAGAAAAAGAGGAAATGAAATCTTCACAAATGAATGAAAAAGAAATCAAACCATGTATACTCAAACACAGCACGTCTAAAAAATACATACATAAGAAAACAGGCTACAACCATTAGATTTATAGCTGTTTATACAGTCCATGTTATAAGAGTCTAAAATATAATGGAAGGTATTTCAAGTGCTTTTACTTTAGCTCACAAACCAAGAACCAAAGTCACTCCCATTTGTATAAAACTGTGACACAGTGAACACATGTGATACCTGGCATATCAGAGTTGTAGGGTGTGGATTAGTGTTGCTGAACTGTAAATGTTGACCTTACCTGCCGAACTATTTTAAGACACGGGTACTGCACACACACACTATTACATAAAATAAACATCAACATACAAAAATACATTTTGTCTTTGTTTAAATGACATTTTAATGTGTTTGGCAGAGTGGACTAACATGTAGTATACCTTAAATCTAGGAAACGGTGTTTAAAACGTTAATCTTTAGATCGCATTGTTGGAAAACAAGCCTTATAGCATACCACAGAAAAAATAGCTTGATTTGTTGGCCTTTCCAATCTGATAAACAAAACAAAACAAAAAAGTGTGTTTAAGATCCAGAATAAAAACCACACACGTCAGAGAGCCCCTGACCTTTTCGTCACCCCTGTAACTGAGCTTTTTCAGCAATGTTGACACTTGAAAGAATAATAACCATATTGCAAGGTTAAGAATCGACTTCAGTTTGACAATGTCACGTTTTTCAATTAGCTGATAAGAACGAGAGGAGGAATGTACAACTCGTACAACTCTTCGGTGTGTTCCTTGCTGACTTTTGACCTTTTCCTAGGAGCAGCTCGGAAAGGAGGAAAGAGAAGTCGCGCGACGCAGCACGCTGCCGCCGCAGCAAAGAGACGGAGGTGTTCTACGAGCTGGCGCACCAGCTGCCCCTCCCACACAGCGTGAGCTCACACCTGGACAAGGCCTCCATCATGCGTCTTGCCATCAGCTTCCTCCGCATGCGCAAGCTCATCTCTTCAGGTGAGGCACACTCGCTGCATCCCCTGCAGAGCCACGTGGCTCATCCTCTCTTGGCATGGGCACACGTACATTTCTTCAAAGCATTCTGCTGTGGCCTGGGAGAGCAACACTGTACACTTTGGTTTTGTAGATATTTGCTGGTTATTTTTTTTATTTGCTGGTTGTTTTTTTTATTTTTTTAGTAAAATTTTATTAATCCATACGGATTACTTATCTGTGTTTTAACCCATCCCCTGGGGGAGCAGTGGGCAGCCATTATTCGGTGCCCGGGGAGCTGGCACTGAGTCTTGCTCAGGGACACACCTGGTGGTTGGCTTGGTATTCAAACTGAGCCTAATGTTTTACCCATTGAGCCACCTGGCTGCTAATGCATGACCTTCATAAGAAATGTGCTAAAACCACGATGTTACATGGCACAGCACAGGTAAAATGCGATCGCTAGTGGATGCTCATGGCAGTTGTAAACACAGTTATAGTTGTTGAAGTGCAGTTAATGATAGCAGAAGTAAATTCATATAATTTATAAATCTGGTTTTACTGGGCAATAGAAGAGGTTAGTTTCATTAACTGAGCCTTTAAGAGGTGATCAGGAAAACAGCAGAAAATAGAGGGACCCCAGGGGAAACTCTGTTTGGTTTACGGGGCTGATAAACGAGATCGGCGAGATGCTTCAGAGACGTTTCCTCAATGCTGGAACAATCCAGGCAGAATGATCCGTGCAGAACAGCAGTTACGATCCACGTTAAGAGTGGATCGGGCTAAACTGGTCACGGAACGGCTGAGAAGGAGTGAGCATCTGACACAGAGAAACAGACAAACACCTTTAACCAGCTGTCAGGGCCATTCTGAGAGGTTGGGTTTTGTTCTGTTTGGCTGATGACAATGAGTTTTAATTTACTGTACATATGGTTGGTCAGAAATAAGCCAACCCTGCAGAGGTTCCCAATTAAATCAAATAAAATCAAAGTTTATTTATATAGCACTCAACACAACTTAAGTTGACCAAAGCGCTGTACATTTAAGTAACAGGTAAAGTAAGTAATGCATATCACAAGAGCTCTTAAAACAAAATACTAACGAAATGTTTGACATTCCTTTAGTGTAGTGAAAGCCAGCATAAACAAATACATTTAAGTGACCAATGAAGAGATGTTTTTAAAATTTCACTGTATACTGTATCTGATTAAACGATTTACCATTGCAGGTATGCAATAATAAATGCATTCTTGTGCAACAAGTGTTATTACACTGTAGTCTTTTCCATTTTTAACATGTATTTTTTATAAAGTGAAATATAAAGTTAAATACTATAGAATTCCTCTAAAATTATATCTATTGTGTCAGAAAAGCAAAGTGTGGAAAAGCCATTTAGCAGTACAGACAAATAAAGAAACAGTTACTTCTGTTTTTACAAAGAGACATCTGAGTGTAACTACAGTCTCACTTCTGGCATTTGGTGCATGAGTTTCATTTCTGATTGTCTTATATAATTTTGCTTTAAGTAATGATGTTAAAAAAAGCTCAGCAGGTGAGCTTATAACTACAAATAATGTGCATATCCTCATTTTTTTAATTAATGAGATTATGACTTTTATAAATAAGGCCGTCATACGGCTTGTGCTATAGCCTAAAGGCAAAGTTTACTAACTGCGTATCAACAGCAATCTCACTATCTGCAATGAAAATAATAATGAATTAGCTTCACATATATTGTTGTCCAGCAGTAATCGGATCAGAGAATATTGGGCTTCCACAAATGCACATGCTGGGCATTTAAAACCCTAAAGAACCATGGCAGGCTGGCCGCGAAGCCCTCTGCTTTGTTCGCTTAATGAAATTTCACTGAAGTCAGAAATCGTTAAATAGCAGAAATGAATTATGAGCAGCACAGTAGGCATTTAACAAGGTAACATCAGGACAGACTCGAGGACACTGCTGGCTGGACACTATGGGGTATTTTAAAAACTGGATATTTACCCAGCTGAACAGATGTTGGTGCAGAAAGTCCAGTGCGGTCACATCTTCTTATTTTCATGCTCCGACTACACGCACACACACTCTTACGTATGTGAAACAACAAACATTCGCAAACACATACCAGGCTACACCAGTGCATGGTAAGATTCAAATCTGTGGAACCCAGACAAAATATTTTATCATTATTTGAGAATTCAATGGTGTTAAGTGTGGAATCTGCACGGAATGAAAGAAGCTGAAATAAAACGCATAGAATGAATTTTGCTCCTTTGTTCCAGCGTGAGCCATTGCTTTTATTCAGAAATGACCACGTGTTAGAGGATCAACCCAGGCTCTAACTTGGGACCTCGCAGACCGCACAATGTTTCCAGACAAGACGATTAGCCCGCTGAGCTAAAGACCTGAGTTTCTTGCTTAGGGGACTAATTGCTCTCTTGTCCTGACTACCAGGGAATTCTCACCATAGCATTTTCACATACCGCTATGCACATTTACTTGATACTCGGAGACTTGAGTCAAAAGTAAGAAAAAAAGTAGATGGTTATAGTGAAAGAGTGGATGACAGAAGACGAAAAAGGTGAACAACAGTTTAACTTGAGAGGTTTACCCGTGTCACGGAAGAATAGGAGAGAGCGCTCTGGTAGTCTAAAGGAGGGTTTGGGAGAGAGAGTGTAAGATAGTGAGGGCTAGGAAGTGCGTCTTTAGCTGAGCGATGACATGAGAGATTACTACTTATCTGTTGGAGTTATCTGCATCCCTGCAGCCTTGTTTGAGGAGAGGGAGAGAAGTTCAGCGAAGAAGGCCGAGTAGTAATGCTGGCGACTGCTGTGTAACGAGTTCTGGCAGCCTAGGCCCAGCCAAAACATGGAGCCGCCTTGGCGCCACTTACCCACCCCCCTTCCCATTGAGGATACACCTGTGTTCAAACTGTGTCAGGCTAACTGAAAGGGCACATAGTCCCATGGGGAGGCGATTCTGATCTTTGATGGTGAACCCATGTAGACACCCGTGAGGAATTCCCTCAGGGTCTAATTTTCCAAGCGCAAGAAAACAGCTGTGGCTGAAGTGAATGGCTTTTCTGCGTTTTCCAAATTATTCTGAAAATATTGCTGCCCACTATCTGGAAGGAGGACCTACGTTTTAAAGAAGACTCATTTCACTGACATGATGACTTCACAACCTGTGACAATATCATATTTATATAGTATATGCTCAGCTGCATATTGAAATTCTACCCATGTATGGGTGTAAAACTAGGGGATTAAAGGTCCTGTGAACCTACAATAGTCTCAAATTAGTGAGCTATATACCACCACACCACCTGATACAGGTTTTTTGAAAGATCCACCAAAAAAAAAATGGCAACTCGGCAACTGTAAATGCAATAGTCTGTTAGCAGTCAAATAGTCATCAATGTTAAACCTGTGAAAATGGTTATGTAATGGTTGCCATAGCATGTTCCTGTAGTGTGTGGTAGGTGTCTCATGGCATGCTCTCAGAGGTTCTCATTTTGCAGTATGACATTTCCTGCGAGTTCGCTTGACTTCTCCCACCAGGACACAAGCTATTCATGCAGCGTGATTAAAAAACAGCGGATGTCCCCCATTTGAAGAATAAACAGTGGTTTGTTTATAAGAGGCGCCGTTTGCCACAGAGCCCTGGGCCTTCTGATTTCCCATCTGTCTAAAATGAATAGATACCAAAGTCCAGCTCACGGCCTGCAGGCCGTCCGACAGGAAGTTGACACTCACCACAGGAAATGGTCAGTGAGGACCTTCCTGCGGTAGTCTGCGAATCACATTGTTTATGAGCAACTATTTTTGTCAAGGTTTGGAATCTTTACTCAAGCAGCCAGGTCTCAGTCCTGCTTGGGTTTAGATGTGGCCTAGTTTAGAAAGTGTCTTCTGTGCCAATAATAATGGAAACTATTATTGTTCCATGAAACAAAAAAAGAAAGGCATTTTTAACTAGGCCTAATCTGGATGGAAAATTTGAATGTAATCACAATCACTTGGAAGATCTATTCTGTCCATCTTGATTAAGTTAGAAATTATGAACTTGTGATGTATTTGTTCAAAACTATTCATCCATATTTATTTGGTTCTGACTTGTGTACAGAACTCTGGCCACTACACCGATAATGCACAGTATAGTCTTGAGAGTGCGATTGTAGTCAGTTTGTAGGACAATACAGTTCTTTGCTTAAAACAATAAGACTTTAGTTTTTCAATGATTTTATTGTCTAGTGAAGTTGTGCAAAGGAAACATAACCCACCCCCCGCCATGGTGGAAGCTGTCCTGAAACTTTTGTTGGTGGCAGGGTGGGATCACAATGCAAGGGCTGAGTGTAGCTAGAGCTCCTGGACCGTGGGTCCTGAGAACAGCTCTTATCTGGGGGAAACACTGCACTTCTCATGCGCTTCCCCTCTCTCCACATGTGGCCCCGATTTCTCCCTTAATGTCTCCTCCAGAAATTCGACAGCACCTCCATGTCCTTTGTGTCTCACCTCTGAGACTCACTAACATTTATCATTTTTAAGATCTCATCTAAAATTTTGCTATATTTATGTCCTTTTTTGCTTTTTTTTCCAAATTTTAGTTTAATTAAATGTTATTTCTTTTTATTGATTTGTTACAGCATCAGTGTAGTACATCTCCACATTTATATGTTTCTGTTTACTTTTATTATCAGCATCCCATTTTTATTGTGTTGAAATGACATTGGCTTGAAAATGAACTTCTTTATGTTACGTTACGAGTAGAAAACTAGCTACAGCTTTCTTCACTTAGTCAAAAATTTGTTCAAAATGCCTTGAATCATATCATGAAAAATTGGCGGGAAAAACTGTCAAAGAGCAAGTTTTTTAATCCAGTGCTGTTGTGTCTTTTTTTCAATGCAGTGGAAAGCAAGAAAATAATCCACTGAGCACTTTAATGTGAAAGAAATCCCCAAGATTGTGTTGTGTGCTTGTGTGTGTCTTTGGGAACCAACCACAGGGAGGGTTTGGGGCTTTGGGAGTGTTCAGACTTGCAGGATGAGATCCTTCTCGTTTATTTTGGGAGTGTGCCAGAGCATCAAGGAGCAAAACAAGTTGGAGACACACGCGTTCACATGCACACACAATTTCACGTGTATTCTTGTACATGTGGTGTTCTTCACTTGCTAGAAGTAAGTGACATAAGTGGATCATTTCTGTCATAGATCCTAAACAGGTAACCAAGGCTATAGGCTCTGACTTGACCTGTCGTTGTATCTCTGGGCTACAGGTTGTGCCAACAGTGAAACAAAAGAAGACACACACATGGACAACCTTTACCTGAAATCTCTGGATGGCTTCGTTACCGTGGTAACTTCAGATGGGGACATGATCTTCTTGTCTGAAAATATCAACAAATTTATGGGTCTCACTCAGGTTGGTGACAGTTATGTAGTTTTTCTTTGAGTTTTCTTTGCTTACATGGAAGAAAACTAATTTTACTAGTCAGTATATAAACGTGTATACATTTTTAGCAATATTTTGGTAAATTCAGTGAATCAAAATCTCTTGCGCACTGTTATTTGGACAGATGTACAGTGTGAATAGCTTCTTTCCAAAGTCATACCAGCTATTTCAACCATCTCCATCCAAGCTGAGAAAGCAGTACCTGAATACTCTGACATACGTACACATGTTGCTTTACTCATGAACCAATTACTCGTTTCTAGGTACTGAACCATTCAGATGTGGCTGTAGTTTCAACTGAGTATTTCTCAGTCCTGTTACATCAGTTGCAGTAGCTCTCCTTATTTCCCAGTATTGTAACCCCAGTAACAGTAGCTCTCCTTATTTTATGGTACTGTTGCCCCAGTGATAGCACCCTTATTTCTGTGAAGTTCCTTTGAAGTAGCTGATCACCGTTCTCCCATTGTGTGATAAATGTGTCTATTTTCTGTTACTGTTTCCTTTGTGATTAAGCTTTCCTTGGTGAGCCATGCCTTTTTCCCAGTACTTTTGCTCTTTCTTCTTCAATGAATTACAAGGCACCTATTTTTCACCTTTTCCAGGTGGAGCTGACAGGACACAGTATATTCGACTTTACACACCCTTGCGATCATGAGGAGATACGAGAGAACCTGAGCCTCAAACCCGGTACACATATATGCACTAATCATTTTGGTTTCAACATCACCAGCGTGGAAAAGTGCGGCAAAAACCGAGTTCTATTCAACCATTTGGGAACATCACCAAACAAAAGTGGGATCCCCTGCTGACAAAAACATGTTTTGTTTGTGTTTAGGCCAAGTGCAAAATCAAAAGTGACTTTTTAAAATAGCTCACAATAAAACCCAAAGACTCAAAAGAACTGCCACACCAAAACATTTTGTTTTCCTGTTTATCAAATAATAAATTAAACAATTCAAAGCTTACTGTATTTATTTTCAGTTTGTATGGCAGGTTGTGATAGACATTTATCAAGATTATGTCACATTTACATAAGGAGCAATATTAAAGTCCAAGTGAAAATAGGTTGCTTTTCAGACAGGTGTAATGCTCACTGTTCAGAAGGAAATTCTGAGGGATTTCCATATTGGTACTCCTAAAAGCCATTTAAAAGACAAACTTAGATTCTTAGGAGCTTCAGTTTTTGGGAGCAGTTTATGGGCCTGTTCAAGCTTGGGGCGATTTTTTTTTCATTTACACAATAGTAGTATAGCGCAGCATGGTCCATGGTGGACGTGCTAGTACCAACACCTCTCATCTGTTCCCCTGTGCCTTATCGCGAGGCCACGCCCACAGGCCCCTACAGCCTGGTACATGGGTTCACTGTGTGGCCACAGCACGTCAGCTGACAAAGCTCACTTCAAACTCTGACCTTGTGATGTAACCATCTCTTCTCAGCGTTGTCACTGTATTGCTGCTGCATTTTGAACTCAGTTACTACTGTGTATGTTCCCTATATGAAAATGTTTGGATAATGAGCAAAGTCCCATTTTTGTGTGACTTTTTTGTGGCAGAAATAGTCAATTTTTCAATAGTAACATGAGAATGTATTTAATTACTGCCAGAAGGAACGAATATTTGCAATGTTGTACAAGGAACATAGTTCGTATAATTAAAAAAAAAAATGTTTGTGTCAGCTGTTTTAAACAATGTGGTAAATGTGAAAGGTGTATGAGAACAGCCATACCAAAATATCATGATGGTAACATTAGTGATTTAAAATAATATCACTGTCACTGCTCAAAAAGGCACAAGCTTTGGAAAGAAGAACAAGGAGGTGAACACAGAGCGGGACTTCTTCATGAGGATGAAATGCACAGTTACGAATCGAGGACGCACAGTTAACCTTAAGTCTGCCAGCTGGAAGGTGAGTTCTGCCTTCCTGACTTTCCTTTGCTTTCAGCTCACATCCCCAACATGAAAGCCGTCTTCAAAGCATGCACAGAAAAGTGTTAAATTAGCGTAATTTCTGCTTTGTAACTTTTAGGTTTGACATCCACCGGATGCCCGTCTTTCCAGCCACGGCTCACATGGTTACATGTTGTGGATATGATTGTGTGTTCCTGTCCTGCCAGGTCCTGCACTGCATTGGCCACCTGAAGGTGTACAACAGCTGCCCTCCTCGGGTGCTGTGTGGATTTAAGGAGCCACCGCTCACGTGTGTGGTCATGATGTGCGAGCCCATCGCCCACCCCTCCAACATCGACATGCCTCTGGACAGCCAGACCTTCCTCAGCCGCCACAGCATGGATATGAAGTTCACCTACTGTGATGACAGGTGATGCTCTGAAACACATGCGCGCACACATGCACACACATGTACACACTCACACAGACAGACATGCAAATGTAAGTGGTTGGCATCATGCTAAATGGAAGAAAGCTCTGTAATTTCTGTTTGAGGTGAGGAGGTAGGTTCAGCTTCAGCAGGTACCTAGTGTGCCCAGTCACCACAGTTAACAGCCCAGTCACCACAGGGTGATCCGGTGTCCGAGTCAACAGCCCAGTCACCACAGGGTGACCCGGGTGCTCTAACGCTGCCCTATCAGGTTGTCACATGATCTGGTGCAAATGGAACTATGAAACGTCTTTAATCAAAAGCATTTGCATGCTTTAAAATAGCACTTGTTAAATTTAATCATCGGGCTCGTCAATCCAATTACACAAACATAAGTTCATCCATCCATCCATTTTCTGCTGCTTATCCGGGGCCGGGTCGCGGGGGCATCAGTCTAAGAAGTGACCTTCAGACTTCCCTCTCCCCTGACACCTCCTCCAGCTCTTCCGGGGGGATGCCGAGGCATTCCCAGAACAGTCGAGAGACGTAGTCCCTCCAACATGTTCTGGGTCTTCCCCAGGGTCTCTTCCCGGTGGGACATGTCCAGAACACCTCCCCGGGGAGGCGTCCCGGAGGCATCCGAAACAGATGCCCAAGCAACCTCAACTGGTTCCTCTCGATGATCACGGGCTCAGCCCGAAATGGCGACATGGGCCCACCTTCCTGTAGACCCACCACCTGCAGGAAGGGGCTGGTGCATTGTGGATTGGGTAGCAGTTCTGGGGGGAGGCCTCGGCGACCCAATCCCTGGACAATGAATCTGGCTATTGGGACAAACATAATAGTCCAAGAGAAATGCGTTATCTTCTTTCATTAGGCTACAGATTCTCATGCAGTTTTCATGCTAAAAGGTGCATATAACAACAAGAGGGAAATACACTCTCAATGAAAACAGCCTGTTTATTTTTCTTACAAAAGATCCATAGCAACAGTATATACTTTAATAGTACTGATTACCAGCTATTTTTGGTGCCTTACTCATTTAGTCAGAGGAATTAGACTGGCACTTTGTGAGCATTCCTACAGAGAAACAGGAGGTGAACAGTCAGACGAGACGTGCCTAAGAAATGGAAGCGTAACGGCATAGGCAGGGTGTTTGGTCCATTCCTGGCGCGCACTTTTCACGATGCCTTTGTGAGAAGGACTGACATGCAACACACAGCATCTCTGGCGGAGGGCCCTGAAGAGCTGACACGCGACTGTAACACCTCGCAAAGTAGTCACCTTCCGACAGCAGTGATTCAGACAGCAGCCGCGGTAATCTGAAAGGCCCCCCCCCAGGCCCCTCCAAACCTGATGTAGCGACTTTTCTGAGAAAAGTGACAGCTTTTCTGAATTCTTCAGTGACTGCTGCTGCTGTTCCTGTGGTTGTCGCAATTTAGAGGAGACAATTAGGAAAATGGTTTCAGAATAGATGGTCGTTTAACCTCTGACTGGTTGGGGGTTGGGGCGGGGGGGTCGGTGCACAGAGACACTATCAAAGCAGCAGCTGGACGGAGTTATGCAACAGTGAGCTTAGCAAAGCTGTCCAGCAAGCAGAGGTCCAAGGAAGAGCCGGGGCCTCCTGGGGTCTGAGAAGGGCACCCTTAGCTTAACATTGGATCGTTATGCAAGGTTGTGGGAAAAAAAAGGGATAATAGGGTACGTTGCATTTTATTGATAATTTATGTTTATTTTGCATGTGGTTTTAACTGTTAGGACATAGTATAAAACATTATTTAGATTACAAAGAACAAAGTACATTCCCATCTTTAGTTACCCTGGCACAGAAAAACATCGAACTATAACTAATGCATTGCAAATCGCTAATATCCTATAGAGGAAAAATTCAGGCCCAGATCAGCTCACAAAAAGAGCTGAGTTTAAGGGTTTCTGTTTGTTTCCAGTCATTGACCCTGTGGAAATATCTCCAAAGTCATGCAGTCAACAGGGGTTCAGGGCCTTGTTCTGAGGTGAAGTATTGTCCATCGTCATGGAGACATCAGTGCAAGGCCTGTATGCCATGAGGACAGGAACTCAAATATGGCCCACAGATTAATGGATCATGTTCTGTGCACGTTCCTCACCGTGTGTGTGTGTGTGTTTTGCAGAGTGAACGATCTTATGGGGTACTGCCCAGAAGACCTCCTTGGCCGATCCGTTTATGACTTCTACCATGCTCTGGACTCTGACAGCGTGACCAGGAGCCACCAGAACTGTGAGTGTTCTACCAGCTGCACCTGAACTTCTGAGATGTTCAAAACTGTGTCCATCATTGTAAGGTAGAAAAATAGCAATAATATGTTCCCACCCCATTGCAAAAATTAAGCCATTCTCACAGATATCTTCAAAACACTGTAAATGTACATTTTTAAAAGCTGGCATGTAATATAAGATAACACAAATTACCTAGTTATTTTTTATTTTATTTTTGAGTTGGTTCATAACAAACCGTTTTACACAGTACTGCACATTTTGTTATATCTCCTTATATGCTGTTCCCAGGCACAAATATTACATGATGAAATGTATGTAAAATCAATAAACACAGACAACAGTTTAAATTAAATTAACAAAGGAATTTGCTGTAATGAACAGTTAATGTACTCAGTGATAAAATGGACGAGCTGACTGTGAGATTTGGTGGGTGGAGTTTTGTTTTTGTTGCCTTTGTGTAACGTACAGAGCGAACACAAGACAGGAACTGAACCAGAAATAGCTAATGCTATACACAGCTACCTACATTATTTCCACTAACACGATTTTTCAGAATTTTTTTTTTATATATATACTTAACAGTGACTTTTCTGGTCAACTACCAAAATTTGAGTATCAAAGGCCAAAAACATTTAAAGCAGAAGTGTCAGTTCAATTATTCTGATACTGATATATGCTTGTGCATACAGTATCCCTTTTGTCAAAAAATGTTGTATCAAGAGAACAGGTCGTAATTTTAAAATCTGGAATCAAAACTCAAACTTGTGGCGATAAAGACGTTAGCCGAAAGAAGGAAAATGGGGGGACATTTGTAGTTATGTTTGTGGTGGTGGGGGGAATATAGAAAACGTACACAAACTGGATCCCTGTGAAACCCCATTTCCTACTCCACACAGGTGGTGTAAACAGTATATTCCGGAATCTTCATGTCTTTATGAGTTCTAGTGGTGGAGGCACCGCCCTTTGCTCCATCTTACTTGTTGGCTGGAGGTTTGCTGAGCTTTCATGTTGATTTTTATAGGGTTTGGGGGGGGGTCAATGCACCACCTCATGCAGCTCTTGCGGCTCTGATTGGGCTTTGATTTGCAAGTGTGACACTTTAAATCTATTGCCTAACATATTGCAGATGGCTCCAACCCCTTCACCCACTGTCATACTGAACATATGGTCAGGCAAGGGTAGGCGACGACGTGAAAAATAAAAAGCTTCAGGACCCAGTGTTCCCTCCCAGGGCTGTTTATTACCCACACATAAGACACCTAATTAGCGCTCATTAGTTAGTTCGGCAAGCCAGCAAAGCACTTGGAAAGAAAGTGAACTAAACGGATGAAGGATTAAGGACAAAAGGAGACAATCTGCGATCTGATTAGTCTGGCGGAATCTGGGCTGGTCCTGTGAAACTGTGAGGATTTCTTCAAGTGCTTAAGAGCTGTTAGCGGGCTTCTGTGTACCACCACGGCAAGGACACACAAAGTACCCCTTCGCACAGTGCGCAACAGTCAATGTAGCAGGCCGTCGTGTTGCCTCTCTGTGCCATCGTCTTAGCCACTGACCCACTTTGGATTTATTTCATAACACCCATGAATCTCTCTTTGTTTCCTGGTTTAATTAAAGCACAACAAGAGGACCCTGTTAAGGTGCCACAGCAGCGCGCTGGAAGGTTTTCAGTTCTCGAGCGTTCAGCAGCTGAATGCAGACACCACTGGGCTTTCAGCTGTTAAAATCGCACATGACGTATCTGTGCGCGTCTTGCCCCATGTTCCTCGCTCTGTCTTCCACGTTTAAATTGCCTTCGCAGAGAATCCGCGTTTATTGTGTCCCGAGTGTGGCGGAGAAAGGTAATATGTACTGAAGCACGGTTACTTCATGAACACAGAGCACGGCCCCGCTCTGGTACATTATGCGGCGCGTTTCATAGCCACGAGGCTCTGTCTGCCAAATTAAATTTCACATGCATGTATGATTTATGAATACAATTTAAAGAATCCTTATTAGATTGGTTCTATTACACTGAGCCTAGGCTTGCATTAAGATGTCTTGAATCCCATTATGTGTGACCTGTGACAGAGCAGATAATAGGGCAACATCTGCCAGTGCAAGCGTACTGCTAAGTGGACCAGGTGTCCCGCACCAGATAGCCTCCACATTAGTGGCTAATGAGACTTTTAAAGGAGATGGCTTCTCTCCTGGATGACATATAATAATTTTTGTTTTTTAACATTTTGGGGTAAAAACAACAAAGAGTAAATACAAAAACAATATGATGCCACTTTATGGGATATGGATTTAAAGGAGATGTGAACAGATTGTAGACAAAAATGCATGCAGGCTTGTGGATGCATTAGAGTGTCTAGTTTTTAAAGGTCACTGTGTGATCAGGCTCAACTGGCCAAATGCATCTGAGGCTTGCCCCAGTAAGAGACCAGGCACAGACAAAGCTGAATCTTGTACCCATTTCCCAGGCAACAGAAAATGTCTGTAGTTTCACATGCTCGTCGATTAATTAGGCTCGCTTTATTAAAAATGCTTGCTCAGATGCTGCTGCGGCTGCCTGTTGTATGAGGTAGCTTTGGGCGGGCCTCGCGGGGCGCATAGGGACACAGGGGGACAAGACACAAACGTGACGGGACGGCGAGAGGCAGCCTGTGTTTATTCTGTCTAATCCTGCCCAACATGAACCCAGGGACCCCATCCTGCTTCTTTCCCACGCCAGTCCCAGACCTCTCAGTTGTGGCTTCCTGGCCAAGACAGTGGGGGAAACGCATCCAGGCAGAAGTCTAAACCTTGGTCCCGTTAATCCTCTGTTCTTCCAGAGTATAACCCTCCTGCCCCCCCCCACCCTTTCTGTCTGTCCACCCAGTGTGCACCAAGGGCCAGGCAGTCAGCGGGCAGTACCGAATGCTAGCCAAGCACGGAGGCTACGTCTGGGTGGAAACTCAGGGCACCGTCATCTACAACAGCCGCAACTCACAGCCCCAGTGCATTGTGTGCATCAACTACGTCCTCAGGTACGTTGGGTTTTGGGTTTAAGTTGGACCGAACGGGGGCTGCTTGGCCAGTAGTTCAGGACGTTGTAGAAGCTTGAGAGTCGTATGGCCGGTCTCACAAGTGCCACCCAATGTGCACACAGTTCCATCGAGGAGAAGTCTGTAATCTTCTCCATGGACCAGACAGAGGCACTCTTCAAGCCCACCCTGAGCATGCACAGCTTCTTCAGAGATGGCAGCGAGGTGTCAGCCGGCGAGGGAGCCGACACACTCTACACCAAGCTCAAGGAGGAGCCCGAAGACCTGACCCAGTTGGCCCCCACCCCGGGTGACGCCATCATCGCCCTCGACTTCGGTGAGGGTGGCCACCTCAACCTACTCAAGGCACACCAGCTCAGATTCCTCTTCAGTCATTTCAGGCTTTTTGTCTTCTAAGCTCTTTGTTTTACAGAAAAACACAGGAATCACGGCATGAAAAACCGTTCAGTAATATTTTAGGCAACACCACCTATTTTTTTTTTTTTTTACCTTTTGGCACAGCTTTTCATTCAGTATAACGCTACAGAAGTAATATTAAGTGTGACAGGATGAGAAAATTATTTTATCATTAAGTTTGACATGCATATAATCGTGAATAAGGGATTTTTGAATAGTTCTTTGAACAGATTTTACGGTAGAAAATTCCTTTGTTAATAAAGTGAAACCACTGAAGGGGACCTCTTTACGCTTCACACTGAGAAGGAAGTGTCAACAATAGCAGTCAAAGCTACCGCCAACATGCAAATACCAGGCAAGGATCTATCATGGTTTGCTGAGGTTGACATGCAAACCGCGATGCTAATTACATTGTTAAATTGGTTTTCACAGCACACAAAGAATGCCGGTTGTATTTACAGTCCACATTTTAATTTTACCACACAGTAACACATATCTAATATGCTATATACTAATTACAGAGAGTTCTGAGTGGTCTTGGTTCTCTCCATCTGTATGCTTCTGAAGACACTAATTTCTATTAAAAACCCTGTTTTAACATCTCTTCACTCAGAATAAGGAACAGGTTCATGACATGGTCAGAGGTTTTTCATATGTTCTGCTTTTTCTCTGAGGCTTCCCTTCTGTTATTATTACAACATGTTTGTGTTAAAATTATTCCTTCTTCTCACACTACAGGCATGATCACACGCAGTAAGTTTTAAAGACTGTTCATCAAGGCTCACAATCCAGAAGTTTTTAGTAGTTGTGTTTTTAATCATATTTGATTTCAAAACCTGGCTCGTACGTTCTGCCACTGGGTGCACCTGTGCTATGGCCATTAGTCCACTCTTTTTAAAACTTGCCACTCACAGAGCTTCTCTTTTTTTTTCCTTGGAACATTTTCACAGTGTAGTCTAGCAAGCTTCTGTTCATCTCTCATGCAGGACAGCCGCAGTTTGACGACTCCCAGCTGTACAGCGAGGTGTCCTCCATGCCACTGCCCTCCAGCCAATCCTGGGCCAGCAGCGGCCCCAAGGACAGCCCAGCAGCGGATGTGCCTGTCATAACTGCTCCCTTCTCTGTGGCCCAGGCTCCGCCTCCAAGCAGTGCCACGCCCAGCCTTAGCAGCTGCTCCACGGTTAGTTCATTTCATCTCCATGCCGTTATGTTTCTTAGCTGTTTTTTTGTTCAAAGTGACTGAATTTTGTGCTGATATTTTACTGAGGATGCATAGGTTAAGTAGTGGTTTGGTGGATATCACCAAAAGAACTTCTTAAACCCACAAACTTTCCACATCTGCTGTGTAAATGAGCTCCACGATTTTTCCTCCGAGCTCCCTTAACCCCTGTCACTGGAATCAGAGAAGTGCTTTGAGTATGTCCTCTGTTAACCGGCTCTCCTCTGCAGCCCAGCAGCCCTGAGGACTATTACAGCTCCATGGAGAACGATCTGAAGTTGGAGCTCACCGAGAAGCTCTTCGCCTTGGACACTGAGCCCAAGAGTTCCTGCACCACACAGGTCAGCTCATGTGACTGAGACAAAGCCTAGGTTATTGTTCTGTTGAAACATTGTCTCAAAGGTGATTGGATGAGCTTGCCAGCCTTCCATGATTAATGGCAAGGCTGCTTCAGGCGAATCTGGCCATCATTTTTAGTGTTGTACTGTGGCAGAAAATTAACTACATTGAAATAACCTCAAATCCCCTGGCATGCTGTTGCACATTTTACAATTCAGTTATCAAAACAGTGTTACTTCAGTGTTTTTGTGACCCTGAACTCACTCTTCACTTGTCTTATGGTAAATCTGTCTCACTGCAGACGGACCTCAGTGACTTGGATCTGGAGACCCTGGCGCCCTACATTCCCATGGATGGTGAGGACTTTCAGCTGAATCCCATCTGCCAAGAGGATCCTCCATCTGAGATAGCATCATGCAACACCCAGCTCAGCTTCAGCAACATCGCCAGCCTGTTTCAGCCACTGGGCACGTCTACATCTGTCCAGTTCAGCCCGGCCACCCACGGGCCTGGTGATAAGAGGGGCTCCCGCTCAGACACTATGGAACCCCACCCCCCTACATTCTACCCAAGCACCGCAGTCATGCCCCCTTATCATGCCCCAGCCAGCATCCCCCTGTCTTCCATGGGGGGCCGGCAGAATCTCCAGTGGCCTCCGGACCCACCCTTACATTACCCACAGACAAAGAGGCACATGATAGACCCAGCACAGAGCAGTCCAGCCTGTCAGAGCATGCCCCTCCACAAGCAAAGGTACTGAGCTTTTGGCAGTTTACTAAACTCTGCCGTCCTCCTCATTCAGAGCTGAGCAGGCTAACCGAGAAGGCATTTCTGTAACTGCTCCACAGGTCCTTGGAGAACTTCATCCAGGCCAGGAAAGATGTAAATCCAGCTCAGATTGCCCTTGCCAACAACAACAACAAGCGTAAAAGACAGTTTGGGGATCAGTGTGCTTTCACACAAATGGTGAGTAACGTTACCCAAGGTAGTCCAGGACAATCCATACATGGTCAAGATTTATTCATGTCATGTGACATGAGCTGAATTTGGGTGTCCCTTTCATAAAATGGCTTTGTACACATGTCACTATTTTGGTTACAGCAGGATGAGGAATCCCAGGGCAAGGGCACAGAGATGATGTGGAAGAGGATCAAAAATGAGAGCTGTGTGTTCATGGACAGGAAATCCCTGAGCTCTAGTGCCCCTACAGGTGCTCTCTTCACTGTTCACAGAGCCAGTAGGACAATAATTTTTTCTTTGTTCCAATTGATAAACACATTGTCACTCCCAAGTAATGTTTTTACGGATGTGAAGCAAAGCAACTTTTTGCTTCAAAGTGCCACTTTATAATCAACTGTAGTTTTTTGTCTTATGTTAAAATGTTTGTTTCCTTACATTTCTAAAACCACATCTTTTGTGAATTTAAGCACCTTTTATTCAGTTTTTTTTGTGTTTGATTGTTTTTTTTCTTTTTAGATAAATTCAGCAGCCCACAGCAAGGTGTAGACCAATGCATCAGTCTGCTGAAACAGCACAGGAAGGGCCAGTTTCCCTGCGGGGGGTCGACAGAGCCCAAAAAACCCTTCCTAGCACAGTGCTATGGCCCCACCTACCAGAAATACAGCCTGCTGCCTGCCACCAAAATGGAAGGTGAGATAACGACAGGCTGTGAGCCAACGCTTCGTGTTCTGCGGCCAGCGGCAGTGGCACCGCGAGCCTGTTGCTGCAGACAGCCCCACGCTGAGCCTTCCCGTGACTTTGCTCATGCCTTGCTTTGTTCCCTTCAGTCACAGGTATGGCCAGCCGACTGCTGGGCCCCTCCTTCGAGTCGTGCTCCCTGCCGGAGCTGACTCGTTACGACTGCGAAGTGAACGTTCCTCTGCAGGAGAGCCTGCACCTGCTGCAGGGTGGAGACCTACTTAGGGCACTGGACCAGGGCACTTAGAGCTTCTGGGCTCATTCCAGCCACACCGAGATTCCACCTGGCCACACTCTGACCTGCCCAATCCAACTCGGTCTCATCTGGCAAATGCAAGCCCACCTGTGGCTAACGGCTAGCCACCCCACTTTCAAGTACACTATCAAAACAATAGCCTTCTTTTTTGCATTGTAATATGTGTGCACCATTTTTGCAGCAATATTATTTAGACTACTTACAAAGGAGATCTTAGCTGTTAGTTGTGTCCAGACACCTGTTGTGGTGTGTTGGATCTGACCACTTTAAGGCCTGCTGTAGCCTCACCCTTCTCTTCCTCTGTCTGTCTCTTGCCCGCTGTCACAGACACACAAATAGATAAGTATTGAAGTTAATTTTTTAAACATTTTTTGTCTACTGTAAATGCATTAGCTGTTTTTTTTCTTTTTCGCTTCCTGAACAAGGGGTTTATGCTCTCGTTCCATTGCACCCCCCCACCCCACCCCCCCGGGCTTAATGTAACTGATCTTGGTGAAGATGCGTGTCTCTGTGTCACTCTGTGTCTGCTCCACTCCCTTCACCTACCAAGATGCACTTTGTACATGATGGACAACACCATACTATATGCAGTATGGGCCTGACCAATGGTGCTCTTACCTCTCCTGTCTACGTAGATAGCTTGCACCAAGGGTCAAAGGTCATGACAGACAAAGACTTCCCTTCTCCACCTTGGACACAGGAAGTGACTCCTCTCTCTATCTCTCTCACTCTCTCTGTCTCTTTCTCTTTCTCTCTCTGTCTCTCTCTTTTGTCTGTCTCTCTCTCTGTCTGTCTCCCTCCCATGTTTCGTCTGTTGTTTAACACCCTCTATGTGGTGGCCACTTCTAGCAAATCTAGTTATATATACACATTATATATAAATATATATATTTAAAGAATCTATAAAGTTTCTATGATAGTGTCTACGATGTTTAGTATTCATGTGCCTTGGTACTGTCTTATCTACCCAGTAGATGCATATCAGATTCTTAATTGCTTTTATTGTTCGACGGGTGGATTTTTATGCGCTTAGTGCTGGTTCGTCTTGTGTTTTAAATGTCATTTTTCTGAATAGATGCACAAGCATCTGAGCATTATTGACAGGCCAGTACTGTTATTGATCATGAGAAAGAAAGGAATGGAAATTGAGAAAAAAAAAGACTAAGAAAATATATTTCTTTGTTTTTCCACTCTTGACATGTAGCAAATTAAATGTTCAAATGTTTAAAAAATTTTAAAAAAGCAAAAATAAAAGAATCACTTTCAACAATGTCAAAAGTGATGGTGCTTCATAGATTTAACCAACTTGCTTTTTTTAAAACAAATTTTATAAGGCTTCTGGGATCCATTCTTGACACTGTTTTTTTTCCTGAGGTTGTCTTTGATGTTACTTCAAATGGGTTGTTTTTCAGCATGGCCTTCAAGTGCACAGTGTGTCCCTAGCAGGCCTCCGTCTGTTGTACACAACTCAATACAAGTGTGCACCCAAAAGACAAGCAGAGCTTTCCCATTCCATATAAGCTAACCACAAAATTTATGGTAAAGTTACCCAGTTAAGTTCATTAATTAGCAACATGTAACCCAAGGATAGAAGACATTTGTGCTGGGTTATAGTCACTCGTGTTTCTGTGTTAATGTTGAAGCGGAAAGATTTTTTTTTTCACGTTGTCCAGGTATGCACAGTGACCTGTGTGGCTGATACAGCATTCATCACATGACAGTTTAGGTGTCAGTGGTGACATTGTGGGAGGGCTGATGTCCAGAACGCTGAAAGCTGCTTATGAATGGCTGAGCCGATGTCTTTGACATAAGAAGTGCTGTTTGCACTTCAGTCCAGTTTGGTCGCTATGCATGAAAAGAGGTGAGGTGACCTGCTCAGCCAGCCCACTGATGCAGTCCTCCACATGCACAGCTGCAGAAGCCCCTGCGACTGGCCCCTTATAGTGACTGACAGCAAAGAGATGGGGTGGAAAAAACATTCTGGACCTTTTAGTTCAGCCAGGATGGGCAGCAGCTTGACTGTGGTCATAACATGTCACCGAGATCATGATTTCCAAAGACTCCAATGAAAAAAAGAGGTATTTGTTCTTCAAAAGCCAAAGTTCATAGGATGAAATGCTTAACTGTCCAGTTCCCATAAATAAATTTTTAAAGTATATTTAATATGGGTATTTATTATGCATTGATAGCCTTGTGGCCTGCCACATCAGAGTTTTCCAATAGTGTTTTGTAAATAAGCCTGAAACAGCAAGGTCTGAAACCGTACAGTTATGACTCACAGTCTGTCAGCTTGTTTGTAAATAGAGGTAGGCTGTTTCTTTCATGTATTCACGTCTGTGACACTATAAACACCATCTGAAAAGGGACTTGATTCAGAGCTACCCAAGTTACACCTTTTCACAGAAACCTTTAAAGAAAAGCTTCTGGTCTGTGTTCCTGTGTCTGTAAGTTCAAAGGTATCTTTTTTTCTGTGCTGACTTGTTTTCAAGGATAGTGATACCAAATTCAAAAGGACATGTGGAAATGAGCTGAACCGAGTCAGTTTCCTGTGTCTCACACAGAACAGTACGCTGCAGCTACGCCCACATTTTTGGGCCAGTTTGAGCCACGTTTTTTGGGCCGTCGAGCAGTAATTTGATGAAATGCTGCACTCCGTACACGAAAAAAGCAATGAAAAGCTACAAATAGGAAGCATACAGCCTTTGCCATAGCTTCTGTGCTACTTGAAGGTCTTTGTAAATTTGCATACTGCCAGTATACAATCTTGTTAATAATCACTGGCTTCTCATCAATAACCTGCAGGTTTTACCAACCTTAAAGACAATATCAACATTCAACTAAATATGAGGGTTTATTTTCTTCTTGTCACATTATCTGCTTTTACCAAGGTTGTTTTGACGCCTCATAGTTACATTAGCTGATATTATGAATATTTTTAATATGCTAAATTCATATTGTCATTATTATATTGTTATTATTACTGTATGACAACTTTAACCCAATAAAAAGTTGTATTTCTGCACTGTTATCTATCTATATTAAAACATACTGATCTTATTTCTCATGTGTCATTGTTTATGTAATAATGTCTCAACTCATATAATAAACTCCCACATCTCTATGCCTTATAAATATACCTTTATTTATAATACACTTTTTTTCTATTTTTGTTTAACACTTCAAGTCAAATTACAGTTGTGATATTTCATCTGTGTTCCCCAGTCCTCAGACATATGCCAAAATATAACACATTTGTATTTCAAAAAAATTCAGGTGAGAGAAATTAGTTTTGAGGGAAATAAAAAATACAATATGGAAATCTCTTTTCCCATCATGCCTCAGGGTGTTCAGTAGGAGTACAACTGAAGAAAACTGCCATGTCTGAAAGACTTCAGAGAAAATATTTCCCTCAAAAGCCACCTGTCGCCTCGAGGTAACATACAAAATTTACCCAGCCATGACAAGTAGAGAAAAACCTGCAAACACCAATGAGTGTTAATCTAATTTTTGAGCGGACTTAATAAATAAGGTATTGAGATGTATCAAGATAGTGTCAGATTCAGCAATTAAAATATGTATTAGTGAAATGTTTTTCTAATCATTAATCAGGACTGGTGCAGTTAAAACCTGTGACTCATGTTCAGTGGCTGTACTTTTTAACCATAATACAAGCCCTATACACACAGTCATGCAGCCGCTTCAGTATTCCTCTAGCTTTACAGTAAAACAGCCTGCATATCCAAGGTGCTGTCTCAGATGCACATGGTAAGACCTCAGCTTAAATATGGACAAGGCCTAGTGAGTACAGAAATCCTGAAACATCTCAGGTTATTACCAAACCAAACCACTTTATTTATATAGCACATTTTACAAACAAAACATTTCCAAAGTGCTGCACAGTATAATTAAAAACAAAATAAAAAATGAACGCAACTTTAAAGTCACTAGTTCATTGAAACAATTAATACAAAACTAAACAAGAACAACAAATACAATCAACCAAGACAAATAAAGACAACAGAACCATACAAACTACAACTATTACTGTGTCCACCTTGCTAAAATTTAGAATCTTTAACATACTATGACTTTTAATGTGAAACTTTCATTCTAAACAACAGAGAACAGAATCAGGAAGTCTACTGCTGAGGGTTACACAGAGCATGTCATCTTCAGGGATGAGCTCCAACCAGACTGCTGCAACCGAAACTGGCTAAAGCCTAAGATCGCACTGAGGAGAAGCATTGGGTCACTACATAACAGCATTATACTGAGTTAGTATTAGTCATAGTTTCTACAGACTTTTTCACAGGTCCTGATCACTGGTTCCACACCACATCTGCACAGTTTACTGTCAGCAGTGACACTAGATGTATGGCAGCATATTCACTAAAAGTGTCCAATAAACAAATACATGCAAGTTACAACAATAGCAATATTTTTCTGTGTTGTTAAATCTAAAAAGGATTATCTGGAATTGTTAAAAAATCAAATTTTACAAGCTACAGAGAGTGACCCGAGAATGATTTAAAACAGTAGCATGCAGGCTAAGTGAGAAAGTTCTCACGTTCGCCTTGCTCATAAAAGCAATTTCCCCTTTTCGGCGAACCCCAAGCCACACACCCAGATCAGCCTTCTCATGTATTCTGAACTGCACGAGACGAAGGCATGATGTGGCCTGTGCTGCTCTGTGCCAGAACCTGCACGAGGTAAGCCAGTGTGTGTGCGTGCATGTTTATACACGTCTGTCAAAGGAAGCATAGATGTATCGTGGCCTTCACACATGTGAGTGATGGAATTTGTGGGAACATGCTCAGTAGATACCTGCTGGTGATCTTTCATATTTCCTGCCCACTCTGCTATGTGTGCAGGAACTCAGCTGCGTTGGTGTCTCTCTCTGGAATCCTCACTTAGACCATCAAGGCTGCATTTTTAAACATCAAAGTCACACTTCTACAGAGCGATGCACGTCTTACGTTAGCACTGGCATTTCAGCCAATTCAAAGCAGGAGCCAGTACAGCCACTCGATGATGTCATCAGTGAGGCTGAAGTAACAAGTGAGAGGGGAAGCATGCAAAGGGCTGCAGCTGAAATGTGATCTTTCAGACACCTCACTGTCAAAGACACGTCTCACACATTGTCCTAAATGACGTGTCACATTTGACACTTGAGTTTAATGCCATAAACAAAGACACAAGTAAAGCAAGCCAAAACTATTTTATGGAATGCAAGATTTGTGGACTGGATCAATACACATTTTATTCTGTCTTTTTATAGCTGTAGGTAACCTCTATCTTGGGGTGCTATAGCTACATATTTATCTGGAAAATGGACAAAAAAGTGAAAAATTTGACAAAACACAATACAAATAAAAATGAAATACACAGTGAAGAACAGGCATATTTCCTTTGTCTATGTTAAATTAGGAAATCAAGGCCTGATACTCAAGCCACTTTAATAGTCACTAAAGAAAGTTTTGGGTTGTATTGTTTCTTTGGACAGACAGCTTTAGGTATGGTTACTGTTCTTCCACACTAAAACATGACCCCACACAGGTCCCACTGTGAGACGCCAGTTGAAGGAGCACAGCTAAGGCCTGGTGGCTCAATGGGTGAAACACCAGGCTTGGATGAGGAAATCTCCCAGCTCAAACCCTAGCCCAACTGCTAGGTGTATCCTTGAGCAAGACACTCAGATGCTGACTCCCTGGTGCTGCATGTGGCTACCCACTGATTGCCTCCAGGCGGATGCAGACAACCAATATCACTGTAACATGTATGTGATATGATAAAGTTGCTTTGGATAACAGCTAAATGAATAAATGTATGTGCTGAGCTTTTCCCAAGCTTAGCATTCAATGTTGTCTATGGGAAGGGGAGCACTGACTCCTAACCTTGTGTCACGCCACCCTGAGTGGCACGTTTTGCCAGATTTTCCATTTTTGGCACTGCACGAGTAATTCAACAAAATAAAAAAATTCAGCTTTGACCTATCAGATGCTGGCCTCCCCAGTGCACACGTTTTTGTGAACATTGTGTCATAGAAATCCCTGTTAACTTGTCAGGCAGAATGACCCAAGTGTCTAAGGTGGTTATAATGTACTGTATCCAGTGGCTCCCAGTAGAGATTAGGCTACATCTTGAGGCTTCATCACAACACACTGGCATGTCCTCTCCCCACCCACCCCCCCAGCTTTCAGGACCCTTTCAATCAGCCAAAGCTTCTGGCAGCCGGCCTAGACAAACTGCCTCTCTTCATGATTATTATTCTTGTTATTGTTTGTGTTTTCACGTGTGACGCACATCCCCCAGACTGTATCGCATCAGACGCAACTTTCCGAAACACGTCCAGCTACGTCCAGCTACAGCACTCCTGGGGCTGAACTTATTTACACAGTTATTGTTTGTGCATTCTCTGGAAACTTCTTGTCAGTTAAGGACAGACCAGGTGCTGTCTCATTGGTAGGCTGGCACAATACCAGTCTCTGTCCTGGCTCATGAAGAAGAAAGACTTTCACGTCCAAAAGTGAGTTTCCCTCTCTCAGACAGGCCTGGGAAGTACAATATATTAGCAGAGTCAGGGTTAGGGTTCAAAGAGTTAGGGTTGCCTTTATATTTTTTGGGTAAAATAGAAGATATATGGCTTCACTCTGACCTTCACTGCACTATAAAAGCATATTTTTGTAAAATATATGGATTTCAGGGGGCTTCAGTGGCTCAGGTGTTAGCACTGTTGCTTTGCAACACCATGCATCAGGGATTTGCTTCAGGTTGTCCAGTATCCCACTCCTGTCCATAGACATGCATTGGTGTTTTCAAAGTGTGTGTGTGTGTGTGTGACTGTGCCCTGTAATGGGTTTGTACTCTGTCCAGGGTGTACCTGCCTTGTGCACTAAGCTCCCTGGCACCCCCCCCCACATGCTACAAGCCTAATATTTGACAAGAATTACAGACAAACCATCACAGCCTGGCAGCCTCTGTCCTGAGGTAATGTGGCTCTACCCAAACACCCAGACGAACAGTACAGACTGGCAGCCTGAGTCCTGAGGTAATGTGGCTCTACCCAAACACCCAGACGAACAGTACAGACTGGCAGCCTGAGTCCTGAGGTAATGTGGCTCTACCCAAACACCCAGATGCATAAGTAAAGACTGGCAGCCTCTGTCCTGAGGTAATGTGGCTCTACCCAAACACCCAGATGCATAAGTAAAGACTGGCAGCCTGAGTCCTGAGGTAATGTGGCTCTACCCAAACACCCAGATTAACCACCAGAGCTCCGTCCTTTGTGTACCTTTTCCTTCCTATGCCAAACAGCCATGTACCAGTAAATCAGAACCATCCTGAGCGCTACTTGCTTCCAAATTACAGATTTCCTCTTTGTTTTAAGTCAATTCAAGCTTTGAAAAAATGAAAAAGAAAACAGGAGGGGTAAAATTAGAGAAACAGGTAGCTCAACTCTCCAGCTTCCCTGGCAACAGAAGTTAACAGGATCTAATGTTTTTACAGACAAAACTTAAATATAACATTCAATTTGTCACATGGGAATTTCAACATATCCTAAAAGGTTAAATACAGTTCAATTCTCACTCCTCACACACACACACACACACACACACACACACACACACACACACACTCACACTCTATAGGACTTGACTGGGAAAAATGAATGGTAATAATTATGGTATCAGCTGCAGTCTTGGATAAATTTGTATTATATATTGTATGGTCTATTTTGTCAACATCTTCTCTTTGTCATCGCATTTGTTATCTGTTCTGACCAAGAATGCCATTTCTGACTAGCTTTCTACGTTGAACAGCCAACCACCAGTCTAGTTCTTAACACAAAGACCATTGAATGTTCGAGCAAACTTGAAATTGTAGGGAAAACGCTTTGGCTATCCAAAAAAAAAAAAAAAAAAGTTTAGACCTAACAATAACAGTCATGCACTCCAATTTATCAAAGCATCAGAAAGTTTCCTCAGTTGCTTCATGCTCTAGTTCTGGACAATTGTAGACACTGACTAATAACTGTCATCGAAACCAACCGTGTTACCAAACTCAAAGATACCCTTTGGCGTCCTGTATATTACTGCACCATAGTAACTGCTCATAAAAAACTACCATTCTGTCTATATACCAAAATAACAATGAAACTACACATTGAAACGCTCTTTGAAAGGAAGGACTGAGCAGATCAGAGTAATGTAGCAGATCATCAAAAACTGCTTCTTATATTTCAAAATCAGTTAAAAGCATTTTTGAGAATTATTCACCAGACAAATTTTGCACAGGTTTCTGGGGAAAAGGGGTGAGATGTTATTGAGCTCATTGCTTGAAGAAGCAGATCTTTGAAGGCTGGCGTGTACCTTTAAAGGACCTGACCTGAAGAGCTTTTTGCTAAGTCAAACACACCTGTTTCAAAGTTGTGCAGTGATAATGGAGGTGCAAAAGCATTTTCTGCCATCATACTTTTTTCATTATGTTAACAAATTCACAAATGATTTTAAAGGATTGCATGAAATAAAGACAAGCCAAACCTAGCACTAAGAGCACTGGCAACACATCAACTTGGATCCAGAAGATTCCAGGAACCAGCAAAAAGCCGAAGGAATCTGTCTCCTGGACCACCATTGCATTTTCTCCTGAGTGCTGACCTGAAAATGCTCCTGGCAAGCTCGCTACCTCCAACCAACAAGATTTCAGTTTTATTTGTATTTAGTGCTAAGCAGTTTGCGTTCATCGTGTTTCAATGTCCTTGAGACATTTAACTAAGGTGTGAACTGATGCAGTGTCATTCGGTTTAACTAGAAGATATAACTGAGTGTCATCGGCATACATATGATAGCTCAGATTATACTGCCGTATAATGTTACCCAAAGGCAACATGTAGATTAAGAAGAGTACCTGGCCTAGTACAGATCCCTGTAGTACTCCACATCTAAGTGGGGACATGTATGAGGGTAAGAATGAAACCACCTATGAACAGTACCATGAAGGCCCACACTTTGAAACCGATTTATAAGGATGGAGTGATCAACTGTATTAAATGCAGCACTAATATCCAACAGAACAAGAGCTGTCATGTTCCCTGCATCAGATGAAATCATAATATTATTTACCACTCGAATCAAGGCTGTTTCTGTGCTGTGACCTGTTCGAAAGCCAGACTGCAACTTTAAAAGAGTCGGGAACAGTACCTAAAGCCAAAGAAGTGTTCATAATGTTTGCTAAAGGTCCTACTAAAAATTCTACTGAATCTTTAAGCAGTTGTGTTGTAATGGGGTCAAGTGGACAAGTGGTGCATTTAGAATTAGTTATCAAGTTTTTTAGGTCTAACACATCAATAGTTGAAAACTCACTAAAGGAATGTGTTATTAATGTTGTTGGTGGACTTGGAAGTTGTATATTTATGCATTGTCTGTTTCTAATGTTGTCGATTTTATTATTAAAGAAGGTAAGAAAGCTGTCGCTACTAATACATGAAGGCACTGTAGGTACAATGTTAGATGTTAAATTTGCTAAGGTTTTAAATAGGAAACGGGGGTTACCCTTGTTATCATTAATGAGCTTAGAGTAGTACGCTGAACGTGCACAGTATAGCACCTTCTTGTATTGGCTCAGGCAATTGGACCACGCCGACTGAAATACTTCAAGACCTGTAGACTTCCACTTCCACACTTCCACATGTGCATGGGGAGAACATGGAAACTCTATACAGAGGAACAAGAACCTTCCTACTCAACTGTCATGTTCATCCCTAACTGAACTTCCTACTCATATAGAACATCCATGATTATCCACAGCTGCACTTCCTACTCAGAGTGAATATCTATGATCATCCCTAGCTGCACTTCTTACTGATACAGAACATCCATGATCATCCACAGCTGCACTTCTTTCTTATACAGAACATCCATGATCATCCACAGCTGTGCTTCTTGCTGATACAGAACATCCATAATCATTCCTAGCTGGATTTCCTACTCATACAGAATATCCATGATCATCCCTAGCTGGACTTCCTACTCATACAGAACATCCATGATCATCCACAGCTCTGTGTGCTACTCATACTAAACGGCCATGTACAAATAATACATTCTGAGTTTGCCCAGGAGGCCTAACAGTGACCCATGGGCTAGAGTGACTCAGTAGGGAAGAATGTTTCCAATGGAACTATGGGCAAAGTTATATTAACTGCAATTGCATGGTTCAGTGATGTCCCTGTAAATGACAGCTTCTGTCCTGATTACTGGGCAGATTTTATTACTTTGATAAACAAATGAGTTTTCTCATGAAATAGAGGCCAGAGGAGGAACTCTCCATGGATCTCCACTTCATATCCAAGTTTCCATAACACACGAACTCTGATGCTTTGGGCACGGAGTCCTTGAATTACATGAAGAACCGGGTCAACAGGTGGGCTGCAAACAGTCCTTGAGGTCATTGTCTGATAGAAGAAGATGAGCTTTTATTGTCATTCAGTACATGTACATGTTATAGCACGTACAGTTATATTGAAATTGGTTCCTGCATTTAATCCATCCCCTAGGGGGACAGAGGGCAGCTACTATTCAGCACCCTGGGGGCTACATTTACCATCAGACTGAGAGTAAGAGATCAGCATACAAATGGTCTGATGACAGAAAATATGAGTGTTTATTTGGATAAAATTAGCTTTCTTGGAAAAACATAAATGTTTGATGGTTCTGACAAACCCTTTGCTGAAGATTTTCAAAGTACAACATAACAGTAAACAAAGGTTAGCTGTCACCCAACTGCTAACCCAGGAACCGAATACTCAAACAAAAAGTGAAAATAAATAGTGATAAAACTACACATAAAGTGTACAAAATGTAACAAAAGTACGTAATAAAAAGCACTGTAACTGAAACCCAAATTGAGATCAAACTGAATTTGCCGAAAACAAGAAATGAGCGAAAAATTAAACAGAAACACGTCGTGTCACTCATCTGTCTCCAGTCAACACGATCAACACGACGTCTGTGGCTTTTCATTCAAATTAGCGGTATCTAATCTGGACTAGAATTTTTTGAAACACATCAACACCGCTTCAAAGAATAAATGAAACAAAAATAACACTAAATATTAAGTTCTAATGTCAAAACACGTAAATTTTTTATGAACGATAACAGCAAAATCATCAAATTTAAATGTACAATAAAATCAGAAACATATCAGCATCTCAGAGAAAACATGAAATACTGGGATTGGGAATTACATTTGTGATTGTAAATCTACTTTATATATATAATCTATCTGAAGGACATGTGAAGGAACTGAAATGCTATTTTTTGCTATTCCTAGTAAGTGATAGTTTTTAAGGTTAGTTTTGCAAAGATTACTGGGAAAGGATGCTCAACTGATTTGTGCATGAGTATACGCGGTAAGTGTTTCTTTTTATGACTCCTTGTCAGAGGTGCCATTCTGCACAATCAAACAACAAAAAAAACCCATAAAACTTCACACAGGAGGGCCTTTTGTCCTAACTGGTATCTATGTGACCCATCTGTCACCTTTTGAACCCAGGTCTTGAGGTTTCCACTGGCGTGTTCACATGACTGGCTCAGAACATCGCTGAGACCGGGGCATAAAGCTGAGTGCTACAGACTTGCGCTGAGCTGCAACCACAGCGACCGCAGCTTCCGGGCCATGCTGCGTTAGCACAGCTTTCTCATGGGAACTTTCTCAGCTCACCACCTCACAGCCCCCCCCCCCCACTGCACCCTGACACTTCTCTGTCTCTGCCTGACCGTGCACAAGCGAGATGAAGGTCAAGCAGATGCTTCTGTATTACCAGTCTGGGCGCTCTCCTCCAAAACACAAAACGTTCTGAGAACACTGAGAAAACGCAAGCAGACAAAAGTGAAAGAAGGATGCTGCTTGTGTCATTTGAGCACCCCCTCCTCCCTCTCCCCCAGCAGGGTCTTCAGCAGATGCTCTGTTTTATTGGTGTTGCAGTGGCCTCTGCTTGACGAAGGGACAGAGGGTCAACCTGTGCCTCTGTGCCAGTGGTGCCAGGCAGAGTTCTTCACCAGGTTGAATGTCCAGCCAGGAAAGTCCACACCATGCTCAGTCACAGCAGGGACAAGCACTGGCCTTGGTGAGAGAAGTGATGAGGTCAGTGTGCAAAAAGCCAGACCGCCCCAAGCCAAAACAGCACACAAACAGACCGGGAGGACAAGGGACAGTCAGTATTTGTGATTAAACGGAGAGTGCTGTTTGTGGAAAGGTTATCTATTTTCCAGGCTCTGGCAGAAATGAGACAACAAAGACTTCCAACTTCGGGCACATTTCAATAAACATTGATAAAGATTTTCACCTTTCATGTCCTTTTTCATGTCCTTTTTTCTAATTTCAGTCAGATAAAGGAGTCGTTTCAAAACTCAAGGTGATCCATCAAACTGAAACTGTTTTCCAAGCTCCCACAGAACAGTCAATCCCAGCATCCTTTGTTTCCCTCTGATTCAGGTTCTGATTTGTTCCAGACAGCTGTTGAGCCTAAACACTAGAAAGTGAGGCTGTAGTCCCTCAGCTCTCCTGTGTGGTACTGAGCCTTTCAGCATACTTACTGATTCCTCTGTTTGCCATTCTGTACAGCACACATCAGCAGACCTACTGGGGAACTGTGCATAGGTTTCAAAACGAGGCAACTGTCTCAAAACCACAACAAAGTGTGGAAAGATTTCTGCTGTTATGATACAAAAGTGATAATCTGATAATGAAGCATACAAGAAATGTTGCAGTTTAGCTTTGTTTTCACATATAAAGTCAATATAATCAACTTAATGGCACCATCATTACTGCCAATTAGAAATTCACAAGTAGAAATGTGAAAAACTCTTAAAAGTAAAATTAAAATGTAACTGCTGTTGAGGACACATTGTGAGAATGGAATAAGCTCAAGGCAAACTGAAGCTCTAAACATCATGAGCAGTTCTGGAAATTAAGTAGATGAATGAATGGTATGATCACCATCAACATCATTGTTGTCATCAATGTCCTCAAGACCATAAACACAACGTTATAAAAATGGAGACTATGGGAGACAGCAGGCAAAATTATTATAAAAGCAGATAAATTCAGCACTATTGGAAAACAACTATGTATGTTAACAAGCAAAATCTTTTTATTCCCTAAGCAGAGTTTGCTGTAGTTTTGAGCTGTAATACTACCATGAACTTTTCCTTGTGCAAGAAAAAAAAAACACCATAATTAGTGTCACTTGATACCACAGCCTTTGCTGAATTTGAAGAAAACCAAAATAAATTTTGATCAAACTTTTCATATCACTGAGTAGTGAGTGGAAAACATAATCAAAACATTTTCAAACATCATGGATATGAAGCTAATCTAATAAATATACATGCCAAACTCTAGCAAAATATTTTGTTTAAAATATTTTACTTTACAATGTAATATTCATCTGTATATCAAATAACTTACTGAATTTGTGTATCTTTAATTTACACATTATTATATCTATTTTTGACAATTTTTGTGGGAAGGGGGTATTTGACATATTACCTTCTTCAATAGCTACAATAAATTAAAACTTGCTAGGGAAAAGTGTGGTATGCAAGCGTGAAGAGGAAAATAGCAAGGTATAGATAAATGTTCAACAACTGTGTAAAAATATTTTTTTCCAGAAACGTATTCAGCATATTCTCCCCACAGGCTAATTAAACACTATTTTAACAAATGCTTTTGCGAAGAACTAGATCAAAAAGTCAATGGCTTCCATCTTGTGGAGAAAAAATGACATTGCAGGTATATGTAGGCACTTAACTAGAAAATGTCTTATTTTAAATATTTTTAAAAATTGTACGTGAGCTGTACAGGTGCTTCCAAAATAAATAAGACCTATGTATGATTCTCTTTTCTCATTATTAACATTATTCTGGGTATGTGTGTTGTAACTGTAAATACACAACTGAACTCTTGCTCAAATAAATGGTAATATAACCTCCTATTCTGTTGGAATCCAGTATTCTCAGAATTCTCAGTATACCCAGAATTTCTAATATTCCCAGTATTCCTAGTTCCCTCCTTTAATTCTAAGTACCAAAAACAGCACCTGAAGAGCCAAGTATAACTAACTTGCAGATATGTGGGTGGAATTTAGAGTGACTGGCTAAGATTATAGTTGCCATTGTATTCCAATAATACTGTACATACATAAAAAGCTCTAATCCAAGTGCTTATTAACTCCCACCCCTCAATACCTTAATTGTCAAAAAGTGTCAACTTTTTTTTTTCAGGGGAGGCTTTAAGCAAGGGAGATTCCTGTTCATGTTTTGACCCTATAACTAACTACATGGGTTAACAGACCATTTCATGTTAGCATATGACGTGGATCTCTCATGTTGAAGCACCAATTCATAAATTCAATAAAAATGATTACCTCGTTTGTCCTAAGTAACGCACGTTACAAATTACACACAGGCGCGTCTATGTGAGGCCTAAATGTGCAAATTATGAAGTTTTAAAAACCTTTAAAAACAACAAGTTGTGACTAAAACGCCTAGCGTTTTTCGGCGTTCTTTAATAAAATCGAAAAATTAAATTCCCATTAACTACGACTTACAAAAACGAATAAAATTCAGTCAGTATCAGCGTTTCCGTTAGGCATATTTAACACAAAATAATTTAATGCTTAAACGCGGGTGAAATATGGCGAGCAAAAAGTTGTAGACAACTGCTTTTAAGATGAAGGTAAATGCACTGGCTGAGGAAAAAGGAAAACATTTTGTTGCAAAAGTTTCCAATGTTCACCGTCGCAAGTTCAAGATTGGTGCCAAAAATAAGATACGATTACAAAACGCATCTAAATCTGAGAAAAGAAAGTCAGGAGCTGGTCGGCCAGTGAAATATGAAGATGTTGAAGCAGATCTGATGAACGAATGAATTGTGCACAATTCAGTACGAATAGCACATATTTTAAAGACCTTATTATTGTACTCGATTAACTTCACTGTCGGACGAAATTCAAGATGCATGTATTGTAAAACTACTGAAAACACCAGAACTAGTCGTGTTTTACAAGTGTTGCCGGTGCAACGCGCATCGAATCAATTTGGGATTCAGAAGTGGATTTTGTCCAAATAATGTAGCAATTTAATGTTAACGCGCCCGTGTAATAGACGCGCCCCCACCCAATAAGACAGGGCGACATGGTGAAGTGCGCCCCTTCTACGCGATTAAAGCGGTGATATAAGACGTGGTCAATGCGTAGCCGTGTGGACTTGCGGAGAATGAATGTATAAATACAGTGAATTATTCGCATTTTCGATAAGTAAGAATTATTTAATTAATTATGAGAAATGCGGTATACGTGAAGATACGCGCTCATGTTACTGAAATTACAGCAAATGATTTGCTGCACGATAGCGGCCGTTCCCCGTGGAGACATTCCTATAAATCAAGAATTTTTCACAAGACTGTCAAGAGACTCTTAAATGTATTGCCAGACTTCCAATGCTGAGGGAAATTATACTATATAAAACAAACTGTCATATTCTGTGCTAATAAGAATTTTTACCTGGCTAATACAGCACATATTTCATATCATGCTGTATACAACCAAATTTTTAAAACTCAGATAGTACATTTTGTAAATTCCAATAGAGAAAGTGATATTAAAGAAAAGATTTCAGGTCTTGAATAAAACCAAAATGTGATGTTAAACACAGGAGATGCTGGTGTTCACCTGGAGGTGTAGGAAATAGGTCAAGACCTAGCAGGAAAGGTAAAGTAGAAAGGCAGAACTTTCATCATGTAAATCTCCATATAATGCAAACATGCAAACATGCAAATCGTATTGCAAACACTATGCAGAACAAATTAGCTCATGATCACACACACACACGTACACAATAATGCCTATGAAGACACAACACATATAGTCAGTCTCAAACAAATGCTTTCTCTCAATAAGACACCCATAAAAATTCTCATTTCCTGTTTAAACTTTATCTGACAAACATAGTCTTATCTCTTAATAACATCCAGTGTTGTTCAGTTAATTTTGCAGACAGCTCCAAATTCTGAAAAACATGCATTTCACATTTCCTGTATGCTAAACTAATACCTGTATGCTAAACTGAAAATACATGAGCCATTATTAATATAGCTACAATCTTGCATCATGCAAAGCAATTGAAAAAAGCCAGAGAAGTGAAATGTGCAGTTTTAAAGGTTAGGAGGGACCCTACATTGGTTATCTTGAGCAATTTACCCGACTCACTCCTGTATGACATCCAACCATTTAACTTGTTACAGCTGTAAGCCACTTTGGAAATGGGGGGAAAATTCATGCTCCTCACACTACCTGTACATGCCTTAGCTGCTGATTCCAGCCATGCACCAATACAAGTCATTTCCTAATCTCATGGACACCAACAACAATTATATCATTTCCTTTAAAAAATGGCTCTGTAATCAGTATAAGCAACAAAAAAAGTGATCAGCAGTGGTGTTTGTTTGGGGCTATGCTGTGTATGAGGAGAACAAGATAAGATACAAATGCATGTTAACAGAATGAGCCCATCTGTTGAAGCATTCTTCTTAATTGGGATATCCTCTCCAGAGAGAAAACCTGTAACAGAATAAAAATATTCAACACTGATTGCCATTATGAGAAAATAGCAAAACATCATTGCTGGCTGAACTGAGACATTAAACTGTTAACTTACACTATTTGGCATAACTTTCATAAAAAGTCCATTTCTGTGACATGTCACAGCAATGTCCTCCCTTGCATTCTATTGCCTTTAACTTCCCTTCCATTGTATTCCAAGTTCAACAATAACATCCTCCATTCCCTGTTGCACTTTTACAATAATGTCTTCCATTCCATTCCATTTCGTTCCACTTTCTAATACACATATTGTAATGTCCTCCCTTGCATTCCATTCCCTTTTAGACTTCAACAATAATGTCTTCCCTTCCATTGTATTCCATTTCATGTAAAAGTTAAACAATAGCATCCTCCATTCCTTGTTACACTTTTACAATAGCTTTCTCTGTTCCATTCCATTCCACTCCGTGTTACACTTGTATTGTAATGCCCTCCTTGCATTCTATTCCCTTTCACATTTCAATAATAATGTCCTCCTTTCCGTTCTATTCCCTGTTACACTTTAACAATGTCCTCCCTTCTTAATACAAAGCTGAGATTGCATATAAAAAGACTGTTAACAAGTGCCAAAACATTTTGCACTAAAGGCGTCACTTCACAGATTGAAAGCCTACAGGATCAATTCATATATTGTCGTCGCTTTCCATAATGTGTAACGGTCATACAAACACTGAGTAAAAGATGGTGATTACATTAAAATCCTGACTGCATTAATATTGTGATTTCATTAATACTGCTACCCATCGATTGCATTAAAATTGTTAGCTTGCGCAGTCATAAAGGTTTTAGTAGTTCTAAAAAAGGTACACGAAATTGCCTCTAGATGTCACCAGTTTACAACATACTGTTTTCAAGTGAGTAACAGTTCAACGAACTGTTGCTACTTTATTGCTTTGGGTACAATAAAAGTACACTTTTACACACAGACTACATTTCTACGTTTACATAAGCATTTCCCACAGGTCTGCCATAGATAATATATTTTATATATTTTATGTTTTTATACGACATAAGACTGAATTAAATGAAAAATTTTATCCATGGCAAAAAGTGTAAACTGAAAGGATGCGGAAACTTCGATGTAGCGTCAATAAAACACAACCCCCCCGATTCACTATATAACTCCGCATTTCCCTGCCAAATCAAGAAGTGACGCGAGTTAAAATGAAGGTTCGATATAACACTATACATTTCAATGCTAACTTGTGAGCATAATATGTTCTAGAATTGTTCATTCTGAGATTTCTGCCATGTTTCTTTACATAAAAGCAGCCGCTAAACACATTTTTTAAAATTCAGTGTATTACACAAAACTCCGGAATGGTAGCACTTACAAATACTTGCAAGTGTTATTGTAATGATTTAAAGCTTCTGAAAATGCAATTTTAAGAGTATATGTATGGTACCCCCCACACATTATTTATATAGCACCTAAAATATGCTGTATCTACTGTTTTTTAAACTTTTAATTACAGGGTAATGAAGCCTTTCCAGGGCTACACAAGGTGCTGCAAAGCAGGATACACCTAGACACAGGTACATGCTATCTGGGTATTTAAAAGTGGTTTTCAAGTTAATTTTTCCACATGGCTGCCGTGATCAGCTTCCTGACACAGACTATAAACAGGTATGACCGAACCCTGAATCCATGACAGTTCATGGTATTTTCTTTAGTCTCTTTATGTAGCGTAGTGACTTATACCCAGATATCCCATATTCAAAATAGAAAATCCAAAACAAACTCACTGTCCAAATCACGTGCAATTCATCTCTAAACACACAGTAAATAAAATTTCGGTTTGTATACAGACAACAGCTTCTGAACAAGAAATCCTTAAGTATGTTAATTGGCTACAGTGACCATCTGATTTCCGTGGGTATTATGTCATTTTAGTTTTTTTAACATTCAAAGCAACTGACATGGACTTAGACAGTCACTATCAATATTCTGCGACTGATCACTGCTGAGGAGGCGTCATGTATAATATCAAGAAACTCACGGTTCTCGTTAGGCTATTTACATTGACATGCTGAAATAAATAACTGAGACTCACATATCTCATCATATTTCATATAAAACATAAACGTTCAAAAGTAAAAACCATGAATGACGAGTTGGTAATACAGTGTGTATGGCTGCAATATTTAAAAATATATTGACCAAAAAGCTCTGTGTGCGTAATAACGCACGATCCAGATCTAGCGGATCAAAGACAAATAAGTCAGGAAATTTCATCCTACCTCGGATCGAATTTCCAAACATGTGGTCAAGACTTCCAATGATCCAACAATGGTAAAGTTCCTTCTGAAACAATGTCCGCGCCTAAGATGGATTCAAGATAGGGAAAATATACCAACACTTTAGCAGATATCAGAGCGCTGACTGAGGAGCCCCTCTTACTGGTCTTCTTTTAGGTCTCAATTTAAACACTTGTTGCGTTTGGGTTCCTCCCATGTAAACCTTAAAGACCGCGTGTCATGGCGCATATAGTCCTTCTGCCCCAATACCTCAGTGTCGATGTTTGTTAGTTTAGCTTAAAACAAAAATTAGATTTTTTAAGCCAGTGGCAGACGCCCTCTGAAAAACACAATTTCCCTTTCGTGACTGTTTATCCAGTCGTTTGTTATACGAACTGAAGAAAAGTACATCTTAATGAGTGGGATAATAGGCAAAAAATGCGGAAAAAGAACCGAAGCTGGGCTGTCAGAGTACCTGTCAAGTCAAAAGTTGTTGAAAAGAAGATAAAGCCGAGGAACATGTAATGTTTAACGTATACTTCAATGCAAAATGATTAAATCCCAAGAGATGTCGTGAAAACTATCCATCTTGGATATTCATAAATAAATAATTTATAGCCAGGATTGTATTTTATATTTACGACCCTAGAGTACCTATTTAGGAGAACGGCGAGTGCCCCAAGTAAAACACTTTCAGTGGTCTCTATGTACAAACACATAACGTTAGGAGTGAGAAACGTTAAGAGAAGTTCTTCAGTCTTCTTTGCACATAGGACGGAGAAATTTTTGAAGACAGGAAATAATACTTGTACTCATCGTATCTCTTACAAGCATCCACCTGGCTATGACGATAGATTATTTTTAAAAATACCACATATCAATGGCATGGACAAAACTGGTTAGACATGAAGAATTCCAGCGCATGTCGGTCTCACGTAAAGCACAAGACGAAGGATGGGGAGCCCAAGAGTACGTCAGGGTTTTAATTTACAGCACCACGTGCTACGTGTGTTTGTAAAGTCTCTAAAAGCACTGCTTCTTTAAAGCATTAATTCTCAATTTATGCTAACGGCATTATTTGGCATGTATAAAACAGTGAAAAGTTTCTTTACAATGTTCAGACAAGATAGTGTCCTGAATAATAAGGCAGCTGCATTCCACAAACGCCTCATATGAGAGTTGTGGTTAGCTTTATACGTGCAGTAGGAGCGATGCTCTCTGAACGCTGGGCTGGCGTACGTGATGTAGAGCACAGCGTGATCATGACACAACTCAGGACCCACTGCAGCTGTCGTGATTCCGCTAAAAGTACGCGTGCATTTCAAATTAAACGTGACAAAATACAAAAGCCCACTTCATAGAACCTTCGTTCGCTCATCTAAATTAACACACTTTTATACATGACATAGACAATACATAAGTCAGTACGTGTGGTTTAAACAGTCAGTTTAACCGAGGATTTTACTGGATATAGCTTCGGTCCGGTGGAGCAATGGATCGCTCTTTTGTCCATCTGCTGTTCTTTTTCTAGTGTTCTCTGGCATTTTGTGTTCTCTCCAAGACATTTTTGACCGCATTTGCTTACACCAGGCGTTTATACTCTTACGCAGATACTTTTGCTATCTTTGGAGAAAGGCAGTGAAATCATTGTGCAGGGGCAGTTTAATTACAGGGATAGCGCTTTTTCCGACCGGACACGTCTTCTCTGTTTCCGAGGTGCGCGCATCTACTTCAAATGTCTAGCAATACAGAAATGTAGCGCAAAACCGTTATCTCTATGCCACACAATACGTACAGAAGAACATTTTCATAATTTGAAAAAAAAATTGTAGCAGTACAATACTGATTGAAGACATTGAATGATGTTATGCGTAATATAAAAACCGTCTAATGTTGGGTTGGATGATTATTAAATTTAACGTGAGCGGGGTAAGGATGCGTTTTTTGCAAAACGTGTGCTCAGATGGATCTAAAATGTATAGAAAGCTCTGTTGGATGTGTATTCAAGTGGCTTTGAATTTTGAACTTTGAATTAGGAAGAAATTAAAATAATGCTTCTGAAGAAAAATTAAGTGATGAAATGAGTGCTGTCGATTCATCTCCTCACAATAAACAGGGAGTGCTCTGAACAAGTTGCTTAAGTAAACACACAAATCCCTTGGGAGTTAGTCCCAGAGAAAGCAGAGAGTCACTGTGAAACCATGCTTTGTCCACCCACTGTGACTCTGAGTTATGCTATAAGACCTGAAACAAAGTCACGTTCAGCTGGGGAGCCACAATGACAGGGAGCAGTGAACACATGGAACACATTACTGAGTTAAAATGTATAATGCATGGTTTTGCCTTGAGATCATAGAAGCAAATTTCCAAAATTCTTGGAAAGTCTCCAGTACTCATTCAAAAATACGTTTTAGGCAGTATAGGAAAAGGAACTTGCATATCCTTTGAACCCAAGCAGGTTGTAACGTTTCCATAAAAAGACAAGATCCACTTTGCAGAGAAACTGAATTTATTGCCAAGACGAACACAGGTAGAAAACACTAGGCTTAATTGTTGTCCAAAAAAACAGACAGGAGACCAGTACACTGTTGAAGTCAGTCCGAAACGAAGACAGGTGCTGGTTAGGACAGAAGGGAAAATGAGGTAACCGGACAAACAGGAAGCGAGACGCAGGATGGCTTTGTGGCTCAATGGTAGAATGTCAGACTGCAATACAGTAATCTCCTGGTTCAAATCCCAACCTAGCCACCAGGGGTGTCCTTGAGCAAGTCACCCAGTGCTAGCTCACTGCACTACATGTGAAATGTTATAAATCACTCTGGATAAAAGTGTCTGCCAAATGAATAAGTGTGAATGTAGATTGACTAGATCAAGAGATCGTAATCACTCAGTAGGGTTTATGGAAGATAACACTGTCTGTCTGGTGTTCAATCTGTCCCTTTATTCCTTGTGGTTGATGTGTGGCTGGAAAACACTAATGAGTGGGCATAAATAACACAGGTGAAGTTAGACTGAACAAATTAAATTTCTTGTGAGATGAAGTGTATTAATTATTTCTCATGAACAGATTAAACAAGTTTGGTTGAAGATTGAGACTAAAGGACTGCTTTAAGACCCTATGGCTCTCACAACAGTCTTTGCACTAGGTTAGCATGAGGAAAGCAGGACATGATAGTTTGAAAAATCAGCCAACAATTTTTGGCATAAGTCATACGTTCTTAGAAATGCTTTGACTATTATGCATTTGTTTTTTGTCTGCTTCCTGTTGTCAGTGGCAGCTGTCAAGGTACTGAAACATGATCCACCCACTTGAAAGGCTTAAAATGTGGCCATGGTCACCTGAATTATGACAAAGGGCCTACTGAAGTCTCTGAGCTGTGCCAGAATGAGATTTACACTTTTTAACTCTGACTGGAACTCTCCTTTGACCCATGTGTGCTACACAAACTATACACATTCATAGAGGCATGCAAAAACATACAGTTCTAATCACATGTACATGGATGAAATCCCTGGCACATGCACTTTACGTTGCAGCATTTACGAAATAGTCCATTCTGAATTATAGTGTGAGATCAGGAAATAATAATAAAAACTTATGAAAAAGAAGTACTTGTCTAACTTGAATGTACAGACAGCTGACAAAGTAAACAAACTTAAAACCTTAATAAATGAGTGGAGAAACATAACAAATGCACATGCATCCACATGGAGGCACTGCATGGTACAGTTAAGCAATGAACATCCAGTCATGCTCTGTGGGATGTTTAAAAATGTCCAGCAGCCCCAGCTGATTTTGATTTTGGGTCAAGATGGCAAAAGGAAAAGAACTAAGTGACTTTGATAGAAGGTTCACTGTTGGGGCACGGATGACAGGAACTTCACTCACAACAATTGTTACCTATATACTAGTATATCTATCAAAGCTGATCAACAATTGTACTCTAAATTTTTCCCTACAATTGTAGAATGCAGGCCTTCTTATTGTTCCATGTGTACATAAAAGTATTGGTACTAGAGGATTTAGTCACAGAGCCCCTAGTCTATGGAATAATCTGCTTGGATATGTATGGGATGCAGAATCTCAGTCTTTAAATCCCTACTGAAGACCTACTTTTTTGATTTTGCCTTCCCACAACAGTCTCCATAGCTCACAGTAATTACTGTTGCTGGCACATGCTGTACATACCAATAAAACAGTAATATCTTGCTATGGGGCTGCTAGTGTTTGTATTATTTACTAACCCCTCTCTAAATTCTCTTCTTGTGCATGAATGTTCCCGGTGCCCACCTGGGCACCATCTGAGCAGGATGCCTTCTTAGAGCTGCTGACTCGTAATGCACCCCCTTGGATGAAGCATTGCCTGAGGGACACCAAAGGCCATTGAGAGTTGCTTCAACAACAGGAGCAAAGGAGGACTAAATTGTGTTATTTACATCATAGTGCTAGTTACAGTCAAAGTCTCAATAAGTACCAGTTTATTCTGTAATGTTAGCATGCCCAGAAGGGGCTGGGCAGCCAGTCAACCTTGGGCCCCCAGAGGTTTTTTTCTCTACACTGTGGAGTTTTTGGTTCCACTCCTCTGCTGTTGTCTGGCTTCATTTGTAATAATTCTTACTGCTTGTTCCTTAACATCTGCAATTTCTTCTGTAAAGCACTTTGAGGCACATTTTTGTAAAAGGTGCTATATAAAAATAAATTGAATTGAATTGAATTTAACAATTGGTCATCTGGCTAGTGTTTCAATAGGAACAGTGACTAAAATGACATCTGAATTTAGATCTATGAGATAGATATCAGTTATTGGGGTTGGACATTGTGGTTGACAGCACAGATTTGATGACCATGATGCTCGTGCATTAGTCTGATATGTACAGAAAAAACAGAAGAGCAACTTCCTCAGGTGACATGATTACACTGTGTTAGCAAGAACAGTCTGTTGACAATTACTTTGTGTTTACTGTCCCTTTAATTCTCACTCATCTCTATGTACAATCCCTATTTTATATGACAGGAGGATGATGTCTTTAATGTAAATTAGTGGAAGTACTGTAAAATGTATAAATTAAAGCCCTGGATGTCATGACAATATCATAAGTAATGTTCTGACCTGGCGACTCAGGTCTTCAGCTCAAAGAGCTCATGTTCAAGTGAGGTAGCTGCACTACTGTAGCTGCATGGTTCAAGCTAACCCTAGCCCAACAGGACAATTTTTTAACATATGCTGGTTCTCAGCTGAAACCTTTTTTCTGTTTGGCATTTGGCTTAAGCCAGTGGAAGTTTATAAGTACAATAAAAATGTTTCAAAATTTCCGAATCAATTCCTCATTCACTTGAGCAAAGAAGCTCATGACTGTGTCACATGGATTACTGTGCTTCCTTTAACCTCAGTCTAACCACAGCCCAGGCGAACTCTAGTGCTTTCATCTCTTTCCTTTCCTATTGTTTCAACAGTCACCACCTGCACTTCTTGCCATCACCAATCTAAACCCCAGTGTCAATATTCCGCTCTGTGTTAGGGAACAATACTGATTGCTTGAAACCAGAAAAATTCACATGAATTAAACAATGTGAGCTGAACAGAAGGCTCTAGAAGGGTTTACCAGAATGACCCCTGCAGAAACACAATTAAAATTAATATATAGTTAGCTTTGCTTCATGTACCTCACCAAAGACAGGCAAAGACAGGTACCATACTAATCTCAATCCATTATACTTACAAATAATTGCAAAAGAAGCAATCACTGCCAACCAAGGACTTCCATCTATTTTTAGTAGTCTTGAATGGGGAGCAAGATATCTCCAGGGCAGTAAAAATAGTACAGCTAATGACAAAGCACAGAGAGAAGCCTTTAAATCTGTTGGTCTAATGCTGGCTTGAACAAATTACAAGGTGTATTTTGAGAAAAATGTGTTCTGTGTTCTAGACCATCATTTATCAGCCAGTCTTTTGAAAGAGCATGTAAATTTGGACGAAAGGGTGATGGAGCATGCCATGTTTCACGTTCACTGGCCCAAACATGGAGTAAAGAAGAGGAAAAAAAGAAGAAAATGTTCATTGTGAGAAATGTGTGCTTTGGAACAAAATAACAATACCAGCAGCAACTGTGTAAAACACTAAACTCCATCAGGAGGAGGGTTTGGGATGAACATGGAGTACCGTTGCCAAACTCTTGAGGCACTTCATTTGCTACTTTTCCTGAATTGTGTAATAAAACTCATGAGTATCTAGAGTGTACGTTGCCTGGGCAACCATGCTCTAGGAGACTGTGATGACCACCCTAATGGAATGAGTGCTAACCTAACTTGTCACATTTTGTCTCAACACCAGTTGTAGCACACAGGTTGTCATGCTGTGAGGTTACAGTCTTCCTGGGCACAGGCAAGACAGAGTAACCATGTCCTTTACTGAGTTAAAATTCTTCCCATTGGTTACTTTGCTGTTTGCAAATGACACAAGATAGACATTGATTGACAGAGCATGTCCACCCTACTCCAGACTTCAAAGAGTTATTTCACTTTCCACAACCAAATGATCCAGTCTGGCATATTCAATGTGCTGCTGAGGCATGTGGTAACACTATACAGACCTGTGGTTTGAATATTAACACTGAAATGTGTGCCAAGTAACGGCGGGATCACTGTGGGTTTCTTGGGCTCAGTATCATTAACACACACACACACACACACACACACACACACACACACACACACACACACACACACACACACACACACACACACAATGGGGGTTCAAGGGGCTATTCTAATGAATGGCATATTACATTGAGACTCCTCACAATACATGTTTATAGTTGGCTAATACACACTTCACTGTTAATAATAACAACCGAATACTTTATTGTGATAAATGTTGTAGGATATTGCAAAAGGATTTTTTTGTTAATGTGTTTTTGACAAATGCTACTAATTTAAATCAAAGCCATTTAATTGAATGATGACCAACAAAAGATAATGACTTTCCTGTGAAGATTTTTTGTCTTTTTGTAAATCAAAGTAGGTGACTGATAGGATTTTACAATTACGAATAAATTACAGAATATATCCATGTCCATGAGTAAACACTAAACTTTTAAAAATCGTAACGTTCTTCTTTTGAAGACCGTTTTTGTTTTGTAAATATGTGGTTCTAAGGTACAGATATGTCAAACTTCTCATAATGAAAAAGCTTGGTGAGACAGCCAAACGTTGGTCTCCGAGGCACACCCTATCTAACGTTATTGTAAAAGAAAAATAAAATAATCAGGTCTTACAACCGTACGTAACCGTAACTGAAACCAAGTCCGACATTAGGAGGAACAAAGGAATTGAATGCCTTATATTAAAAATAACGCAGTTGTAATACTGATCTTAAAAACGTTACAAAGTGATTAGCAAATTTGTAATTTCGCTAAAGCACATGAAAATGTATACGAAAAACTATATACAAAAATGTCGAATAAGTTGGCCAATACTAGACCGGTAAAGTCTGTACGTGTCGATTTCCTCACATAACGTGTTATTTTTTCCGATATTTCGCTGTGCGGTAAGTACTGTCTAGTATCAGTAAATTGCTCTTCTTTACACAATGTGTAGGGCGAAAAGTATGAGGTAATTGTTTGATCACGTGACTGCTGCAGCATCTGTCAAAAGTGATACCCATTACAGGAGCTCAACAGCGCATCCCCAGCTTGGCTGTGCCTGCTGAAGCGGAGCTCTACCCGCTTCAAGCTGATTGGACGGCTGTCGTTTTCCTAGGGATCATCAACAAATTTTTTAAAAGCCACAAAGCCATTTAAGTTTATTACAAGCGGTTCTTACCGAAATACTGTATGTTATTGTGCAACGAAGCGAAAGCGTGATATACTTGGATCTTCACGTAAATGGTGTAGCAGGTTTCCACAATCGCATTTCCTCTTTATGGGACAAATCGCAAACCTAATAAACGCCACTTTAATGTGATGCTTTATTTGTGTACAATATCAAGCTTCTGTGCATAACTGTACATATAAACACGCTCTGAAACTTGTCAGTGAAGTGTGGTTTATGTTGAGACTGTTGAGGCTAAATATCGGTGCTTTCATGCACATGGTAGTCCACATGGCTGCCAGCTCAAGTTTCTGGATTGCATCGACTGAAATATCCAGTTAGATAAGACAAATAAGAATTAAATAGTAAATTATAAAAACTAATCAACTATTTCACTGCAATTTCTAGTCATTCTTCCTTCGGCAAAACAAACGACTGACCTTTTCGAAGATCAACCACACGAGGATACCATACAGTTTCATATGTTTCCTAGTTTTAAGTAGAACATTTTAAACATTGAGACAGATTACTAGACCGTTTCACTAACGTAAAGTCAGGATTTTAACAGTATGCGTCAGTCAAGTCAGTACTAGGGCCACGACTGACTGATTAAATGTAAATTTGATGAAAATGTTTCAATTTCTCAGTTCATTGTGAAATAATTTTAATGATCCAAGTCTTTAAAAAGCAAGAAGGGCAGTTTCGTTACAGTGTACTGTGACTTTGTATTATGATCAGTATCCTTCTGTTGCTTTGTTATTTTTTATAAACCGGAATAAATCTATAATCGTGAATGATACAAAAACTTAAATGGTTTAGTAATTAAATGCATCGGAACCGCTGGACTTTTCACATAGTCCCTTAGTCGGGAGCTCTTTACCCCGCCTCTGTCGCAAGACTGCTTGAGTTCGCACCAGTGACAGTGCGAGTGAGACTAGGGGGAAAAGTGGAAGAAGTAGACTTGAGCACAACAGGCGAATAATATAATGTCATGCATAGACACTAGCAACAAACGAGGTCTTCTGTACTGCGAGCACTTGGAGTTTGCCTCGGTTTCGCTAATGGAAAGTAACGTGAGCAGAGAGTGTGTCTTTTTGGTGTGTGTGCTGGCTTGAGCAAGGGAGGGAAAGCCCTTCGTTGCCAAATTTGGTAACTGGGGAGGAGATATGCCATTTTCAGTTGTTTTGCTGCGGAGCGTAGACGGACCAGGGCGCTGGTGATGACTGCCCGTTGGGGATCGCTGTTCAACAGAGGAAAACTGGGCGGTTGAAGATGATGATTTTGCGTGAAACATGGCAAATGGATCTGGCGCAATCATGTTAAAATGCGTGGTGGTTGGAGACGGTGCTGTAGGTAAAACTTGCCTATTAATGAGCTATGCCAATGACGCCTTTCCCGAGGAATATGTACCTACCGTGTTTGACCATTACGCAGGTAAGACTCATGGCAAACTCCTGTCTTTACTGCTTGTCAAGGCCAAATTCAGCAGCAAAACTTTAAAAATGCAGCAAATACCATGAAAGCATCCCATTGCTACTTAAAAGTTGTTTTATATATGTTGCAATTGTACCGTTGGAGATGTGTATTCATATATTTAAAGTATTTGCAATGGCGAGACAATGGAAGACGTAATTTCGATTACTAGAAATTGATAAAAATAAACTACGAACAACAATTCTGTACTCTCTGAAAACAATTTCCTACAGTGAAACTTATAAAGTTATTGTTTCAATATACATGAATAATATCTCGATCACGCAGCCGAACCCAATGAGTTTCTTTAACTGTGTACGTTTGTAACGATTAAAAATATAAAGATCGTGTACTATTTAAGAATGATTCACTTTATGCAAGCCTAGCATTTTCTTTTAGTTTTTACTTCCACATCGGGGACAGATCTAGTTTATGCTGAGATCTGTTTTGTAATTGGAACCTCTTGTGTTTTTCTTTATGAAAACAGCTGGAAACAAAGATGCCTCCACTCTTCTCTCCCCACACCGTCTTGTTGTTGTTTTATTCTTCTCTTTTCTCGATTGCATTTCACTCCTTTCCATGTATTGTAGATAACGGTTGGGCGTTTTTCTCCTCGTTTTTTCAGTGAGTGTCACCGTCGGAGGAAAACAGTACTTGTTGGGATTATACGACACAGCCGGCCAGGTAAAACCCGTCCACATCAGGTTATTAACCACTTAAATTCTTATTGATATTCATGTGAAATTCATCTTTAATAGCTCACATCTGCATTTCTGACAAACACGCAATCAACCTAGTGGTGTTGGCTGCAGCAGGAGTGGACAAGAAGTGCAGTTCTAATTGCAACAGGTGATTTGTGCGATGCATCTCCAGTACAGCAGATGGCGTTATTTGTGGTCCGGTGCAGTTTTTATGGCACTCCAAGGTCCTGATGCAGACAGTGAAGGCCTTTGTTTCAGGCTCCCTCATCAGCCATACATTCGTCTGTTTCTGTGTTTCCAACACGTACAAAAATAAATAGTGTCCAGTATGTGTAACTTTTTTTTTTTTTTTAACATTAGCTGTATATCCATTTACAGAACCTAGTCAAACACAACATATGATCTAAGTAAAGCAAAACTTTGTGACTAAAGAACAGATTTTCTAATGTGCACAAGGAATCCCCACTGAGCATTTATGAATAATAAGTAAATGCATTAATTAAAAGTTTGCTCATGCAGTTTCCATATGGAGCTTGATAAGTGCTATAGAATTTCTTCAAAATTCAGAGTGGAAAGTTTTTAGTCTTCGAAAAGCTGAAGACTCAATGAAAAGAAAAATTCCTGGAGATGACTTCGGACTTTTGTTTTTTTTTTTTACAATTATGAGGAACTGGTCCTCTCTGGTTTTCCGGACCTGGTGCTGACATTGTTGTGTTGGGTTACGTGGACATCAACCACGCATGTGCACACACTTCTGTTTTTCATTGCCAAAGCTTGCAGTAGGCGGTGCACCGTGTCCTGACTGTGGGTGTTGGTGTGGACTGCTGTTTTGCGAGGCAGCCGTGGGCATGTGTGGGTGCATGGAGCAAGAAAATGGTACATTCCGCTAGTGAGACAATAGGCTGGGGCTGGTGTTGTGGGTGCACCAGTTGAGGCTTCTGCTGTCTTCGCTTTATGGCTGGACAGTGATGGTCCTCTTGTGTGTGTATGTGTGTGTGTGTGTGTGTGTGTGTGCGCGTGCTTTAAGCTTATTCTGAGTTTTTGAGAAATGGAGAAGTTTCCCAGATGCTGAGTGTAGGAATGAAGATTGTGGAGGGAAGAACTGCTTCTTGTGAAATGAAAGGGAAGTTAAAATGCACCCCCTCCATCTCACCCTCCTCCCCACCCCACTATCTCCACCCAGCCCCCATTTCCTGTGTGCACAGTTCCAGGCAGCTGGAAGCATTTATGACTGTGCACATGTCTGGCAAAGGGGACCTACTGCTGTTTGATCAGACGTCTCAGACTACATTTTATTTCACAACGGAGGAAAGTTAGGTGGAGATACATATCCCCCTGCACTCTCAGAACTATTTGGTTCTGCTATTTTGTGCAATGGAGGGTGTGGGGAAAACATGGTACAGACCTACAGACAGACAAAAACGTGTGGTCTTTCCCATGTCCATCAGAGGAGTGAAAAGGTAAAAGACATCTATGTGTAAAAAGACAGAGTCATTTTCAACAGATTAACAGAATGAAAGTCAAATCACCCTCAATAGCTTTAGGAAGCTGATCCAGTCTTCCCTTGTCTCTAGTTTCTCTACCATCAGGGACATCACGCTATAAGCAACTTGAAAGTGAAAATACCACAGAGGAAATAAGTGGTGGCATGGCGATCACAGGTGTCCCGCACTTACAAGCAAAAGACGATGGTCTGAAAAGCTAAATGTTTTTGCCTGAACACCATCTGTTTGGAATGACACCCTTGTGGACCCCTGCCAGTCACACGGCTGCCATTTGCTGCAGTCAGAGTGCAGTTGGAGCAGCAGAGGTGACCTGGAGTTTGCTGTTAGTCCGCCCCTGAGCGTACGACTCACTGATGGTAACCCAGCAACGGCACTTCAACAGTTTGCCTTCCACCATTCTGAGGTTGCATGCTCAGCAACTCTGACTTGTCTTCCTCTTTCTCAAGTACAGTAGCACAGGCTTTGAGCGATTACACATCGGTCATGCCAAAAGATTGTGACTTGTTTTGAAAATGGCACTTCAGTAACAGTAAAAATTTAATGGCCAATGACTGGAATTATGTTAAGTTTTTTTTTTTTCTTTTTCTTCCCTTTCTCCTCCTGCGCTTATTTATTTAAGGGAAATGGTAGAATAGATGACATATTTGTGGCAAAAAAAAAAAAATCAAGCAAAGTGCAAGAAAGATGGTCTCTGTTCTTGATTCTGCATTGTGTTGTCAGGATTATGTTTATAGCAAAAACTAGTCTGGCAACTGCAGCTTGAAATCTACAGCCAAACAAAATTCCATATTTAGAGGTCTCCACAGATATTTTAATTTTTCACATTAAAAAAGTATTGATGTTCTGCCATTAAAATAGAATTAAAACAATGAGAAATTGGTCATAGCTGCAAGTGAGAGCGGCTGCGCTTTGAGTTTCAGGACGTTAACAGGTTCCAGAGCAGGTTTGTGGTGGTAGAATGTGAGAGGAAGGCCCTCTGTGACCCAGCCCTGTAAGGTAAAAGCTTCAACCTCATACCTTACTGTTGCCTCAGTGTTAACAGTAGCTGTCTGTGTGTCCTCATACTTTGTTTAGGATGTCTGCTCATCCAGACCAGCACAGGTGACAAATTTATATAAGTGGAATCTAGGGTGTATTTGTTTAATTCAAGGTGAAGTTGGTCTAGTAGTTCTCCTACTTCAGCCTAAAAGCCCAAGTTCCAAATTACTTCTTCACAACAATGTCCTCAGGAGTTTTGTAGCAGTCCAGGCCATGGTATGGCTTTGGTCCTGATTTTTTTTGCTTGTTTGCTGAAATCCTTCTCAAACCCACACACTCACCCACTTACTCCTTGCAACACTACTTTGCTCCTGACAGTGACAGGAACCCCCCTCCCCCCCCAAGTCACGCAGTTGATTACCACAGGAATGCACAAGGCTGGCGTGTGACAGACCACACTGGTTGGTGTGCTGCAGCCTTGATAAGGCCAAACTAATTAGGAGGAGAAACGGTTCCTTTATGTTGCCTGTGTTGCCCTTGGCTAAAGGGCGGGAGAGTCTGATTGGGTAAGGGGGAACGCAGGGGTGTGTGTCTACTTCCAAAAGCATCTTTTGGATAGTGGTGAGGGCGGAGAGGATTACTAGGTCAGCTTATCTGGGCATCTGTGGCCTTTAAGAGCCCTGGCACAGAGACCCCTGCATGAGAGGGCGGGACAGGGTTCGGCCTTCAGCACTAAAAGCACCCAGGTATTGATGCCTGAAAGCCAAATTTAATATAAAAAATCTTAATTTTATAACAAAGTCAGTTTACTTAAAAAGCATCTAGTCTTGTGACAGATGTCATTGTAACAAACAGGTAGATTTTATTGCATATTGCTTCTAAATTTGTGTTGGAAGGCTATGTTAAACAGTAAGTACGTAATGGATAAGGTCAACAGATAAATATGAAAATTCTTGCATACGGATGCAAATATTACTGGGGCCAGCTGTTGCATAAACAGCCCACAGAAACATTGCTGACTGATGATTATCTTTACGATAATCTTACCAAAAGGGGGGGTTAACTGGCATTGAAGACAAATGAGATGTGTTTGCTTTCTAGCTCTGACATGACTTTGAAGAAATTTAGCTGCTGTGCAGTGCCTGTGAAAGTAGGAATGCCAGCTGGTTCTGAGTCCTTCCTTTTGGTTGCACAGCACTGCTGTTGGGTGCCAGCGATACTGTTGGTGTTGGACCAATGGCAACAGGATCTTCAGCCAGCGTGCGTGTTTTATTTATTAATTTTTTTTTTCCTCCATGGAAATGTCCAGGTGATGTGTGCTACACAGACTGTCACCACAAGTTTAGAGGTCGGTTGTAATTGCTGTGTTTCGTGAGGCTTTGGAGCATTAGTGAGATCATTAATTGTACAGCAAGCCCACATCTGGGTCTAACTGTAGTGTGGATGTATGTAAAGGGGCCTTCCATCACATCCACTATCCATGCCAATGACCAAAGCCCCAGCAGGTTAGTCCTGGCTGGAGAACACAGGAGAGGCACATCCCTGTCTGGGAAGGCACAAAGCCAAGACTGCAGACCATAGTGCCCTCCCACCCCCCGCCCTGTCCTCTTGTCCCCAGCCCTGCCTGTAGATGGAGCGGATGGAATTTATTAATTCATTGGTGCTCCACTTGTGACGGCTCTCAGGGAATGCCGTGCAGGAAGTGGGCTGTTTCTGCAAAGTGCTGCTCTGCCTGTGGAGGTGCTGAGCTCACTGTCACACAGCCCCCAGCCTCATTGCCCAGCTAGGGCAGGAAGGTGGGACACTCAGGGTGGAAGAGGAGGCCACAAGATCAGTGTACAAGGGGAAGGTGTATCACACCATTCTCCCATTGTCACTGATAAGGAAGCAAGTTTTTTTTTTTTTTTTTTTTCTTATTATTATAGTTTTTCTAGCAGCATATGTAACCAAGTTCAGTTAAGGCCAGCAATAAGGAGAGGCTTGTCTGTCCAGTTTTTTTTTTTTTTTTTTTTTTTTAACTGTTCCATTTTTAGATTCAGAAAAGCAAGTTTACAGTTTTCACTTCATGTACCTATTGCACACTGGCTGTGTATTGCTGAACTGTTATGACCAAGTCTTTGGTGTCAGCTGATTGTGCACATGCTATACTTTTCAATGGACATTTATGTTGTGAGGAATGCTCAGTTGTCTTCAGGGGAAGAGCTCAGAAAAACAAGATGTTCACTGTCTTGCAGATGGGGGGGAAAAAATAGCACAAACAGTCCTTTAAATCTTACGAGCTTGAGCCAATACCGACAAACGCTCTTCTTACTGTGCTTGCGCTAGCTTTGCCAATGCTCAGTATTGTGTAAACATTTGTCTAGCTGACACTTTAATCCATGGCTTTAACTACTATGGTACGTGATGCCCTTGTTATGCCTTCTACTGAGATTGTGTGTGTGTGTGTGTGTGTGTGTGTGTGTGTGTGTAACACTGTACAGCAGCAAATTCAGCGCAGGTGATTACAAAGATTTCCACTGATAATAAAGTTATAAACTTTGTACTGTAATGGAACAAGTATTTGGGTTTACAGTTTTGACAGGAAAGGGATTACAAAGTGACAGCAAAACTGGCTGACAGATAAACCATCATCTGCTTATAGTGCTCTCCTCCAGCTGCTAAGACAGCCAGAGCCATGTCCAGACATTACCCAGCATGCCCTGCAACGTCCATAATCAGTCACGCATGCAGCCTCTTGGCACAGCCTCATTCCCAGCTCCTAGAAGGTGCTACAATATTTATGCTCTTGGCTACACTTGCTCTCCTCACGTCTGTATTACAGTTTATGGCTCGGCTGTCTTTTATTGTATGGCATTTTGGGGAAAAGAACTATGCTGCCATTCTGCTATTAGTGTGTTTTTGCATATTCACAGTTCAGAGGAAATGTTCCGTCAATGACTGTTTTGCACTAGTACTCTGGACATGGAACATAAATCTCAATTTAGGTTGCAAGTCGCAGCATTTAATCTCTAGAGCCAGATTAATGTAACTCCTAACATTGCTTTTCATGTCACATGTGCAGTGCTTTTTCATGATGTGGGTGGATTATTTACAGTTTAAACAGTGAGAGCGTGGACATATTGTTCAATTTAGATGTTATATACAACAGAAAATTATACTATGGTAATCCCTTCAAAGGTGACGGTAAGGACACTATGTGCTAGAGTATTGGTTTTGTTTGTAAATGCCACAATACACAATGAGTAGAGACTGCCCTTGGCGTTTAATGCAGCCCACTGATTGGCTGTGGACACATATTTTACTGAACCTGCTGCTACCTCATTGGTTTTGGAGTGTTGGAGATTCGGGGAAGGCACAGTGATGGTTCATAACATACAGGTGTACAGCCTCTGATAGTAGAACTGGGAAAATGAGAAGGGGGGAGAGCTCGGCTGGAAGAAATGTTTGCAGTTTGTGTAGGCAAAGCCTTGGCAATATACCTGAGGTCAGAGGTCATGAAGACAAACCCAGGTGCCTTTGAAATTCTCCACACCTGTGTCCCCCTTTTTAAAATTCACACACACACACAACCACACCAGTTTATCTATGTTCTTTGGGCTGTCCACTCCTTTTTGTGTAGCTGGAATTTATAGTAGTGATAATAGGTAAAGCACCTTGTACAGACAGCCAGCAGTGTCTGGGATTATAGCCAATAGGGATGAAATTCTCCACAGACCAAGGCTCCCAGCACAAGGGCAACATGCCTGGCTGCCTTTATGCTGCTTTTATGCATCCACCGTCCCCCCGCCCCCTAAAAAAAGCTTGGCCAGGCTGCTGTGTTGAACTCCCGCAGGAACGCGGAGGCATGTATGTCTATTTTGAGTTTCCAGGCTAGGAAGGCAGGTGGTTACGAGTATGTCCTCACAAGACGCGCTGACACACAGACACACGCACACACACAAACGCTCACACAGTCATACTGGCATGCCAACACTCAGACTCAGCGAAATGAGCATGCCTGGACATGCGTGCGCATGCACACATACACACTCATACAAGCGCGTGCATTTATAGACACGCATGTGTGCATTTAAATGCCCTGCCATGAGCTGTCAGCTTAATGAGGTCTCAGCTGTCTTCTTGTTCCAAGGTGGTGCTGTTTGTGTGTTTGCGTTTCTTTAGTTGGTATGGGGCCAAAAGACCGCAGACATATTTTGTAAACAAGTAGCCAGGATTGGCTGTCTGAGAGACAGAGGCACGCAACTGCCTCTCTAACTGAGAGCCTTGCCCCCAGACACGTGTGAATGCTGAGGTGTGTGTGTGTGTCTGGTGTCTGGACATGAGGGGGGGCATCTCTCAGTTTGGCCATGCCCTAGTCTCCGTGCCCCTTGCTGTCGCCTGATTTAAAGCCCGCCTGTAGTGGTGTGAGTGTGATTTGTGTGTTGAGACGTGCTGACAGGACAAGCCCAAACCCAGACAGCACAGCAGTGGGGACGGGGGGGCTGTGTGCTTGCTGGCCCAGACCTGGGTGGCAGGCGCCTGTTCTGCCACCTCAGCGGAGGCTCGGCAGTAACCAGCCAGAATTCATTATGGTCAGATGAGAATGCACCATTGTGGTGTTGTTTCCCTTAGCTAATGGTGCTGGTGATATCATTAGCATGTCCAGTGTGCGTTCAGAAAAGTGAAATGGATAATGGAGCAGTATGTGCAAATTTTTATTAGACACGAGAAGCAACTTGTGCTAAATGTTGGTCAGGAAGTTGTATATCTGATTTTAAAGTCTGTCTTCAAAGCTATGTTGCGCAAATTTTCACACATTCTGAGATAACACAGAGAAATTGACTGAGGGGATAAGGTGGTGCATTTTTCACAGTAGTTCAGGACCTTCATTGGTTTATATGTTCATACTGGAGAAGTATCTTTGTAAAGAATAGTTAGTGATGTCACACATAGTTTTATGTTTTCAGTTTCTACAAACTCCCTAACACCATACCTGCACTTTCATAAATTGTGCATGCCAAATATAATTTACACATAGTGAAATTTCATGTTGTTCTTTGCAGTGAATGCAGGGGTCATTCAGTTCTACAACATGGAAAACGTTGTTGACTGTATGCACAGCAATAGAAATCATATCCCATAAATCACTACTGAAGAACAGATAATACCATAATCTTGAAAATTTAAATTCTAATAAAATGTGACATAGTTTTACAGTATCTGGTATCCGCAGATTCAGGTTGTGGTCTTGCCCAATAAACTCGTGTTTATTATAATGCTGCGTTTTTATAGCTCGGCTGAGGGAAAAGTGTATGGAAAGATCAGTGCAATGTTTTTTCCTGTGTGAAGAAATGCATTGCCGTGCGGAAACACTGTCTCCCAGAGGGCGAATGCAAGATTCCCGCAACGAGTTAACAATAGTGCACATACTGCGTGCTGATTCAGTGTGCCGACAGCAGACAGATCTCTGAGAGACGTTGTGTAGCATTGAAAGGTGGTAATAAAAAACCGTCGGATAAAGTATGTGGTGCTTTTGGGAAATGGCATAAGCAACTGCGCGTTTGAACTTGGAGCGGAATCTGCATCTGTTTAGGCGTTTCGCGGGAGGGGCGCTGGCCATGAATTATTCTCTCTGTGGAAGACAGCAATGGGGCTTGTTAGTGAGCGCGCACGGGCGTGCTCTTACGTAAGGCAGCTGACACACACTCGCACTCGCAGAGCAGCAAAATGAGCAATCCTCCGGGAAAACGGCGAGCGAAACGGAACGCAGCGCAGTGCACGCCATAGCGAAGGCTCGTGGTCTGTACGGCAAACAAAAGGCATTCTCGTTTTCGTGGCGTCTTCGCAGTGGGGCGGTCTGCATTTCTCACTCTCAATTTTTGCGTCTGACAAAAAGAAGGTCTTTGTGTCAGCCACCCCTCCCCCAAACACACACAGACCCACACACACACGCAGACACTAACACAAGACTGGAATTATGTGGCTGTGCATAATGGAGTTGTTATGTACATGAACATACAACCAGAAGGGCCCTGTTGAATCTCATGAGGGCCTATACTGTCCTTGAACAAAGTATTTATTCAGAGTTACGCAGCTGTGCTCTTTACCAGACTAAATGCATAAATTCAAGGTCGCTGTGCCTGTCAAAGGCAATGTGTTACCTAGAGCTCTGTGAACTCTGGTAACATTCCCCCTAACCTTGCTTCACCTGTAAGTTCACATCATTCAGGGCTGTAATTTTGACAGGATTTGTAGGCTGGAGGTTGAAGGGGGGACTTACATTTATAGGCCTTTGTGCTGAAGAATGCAATCTGATCACCAAGGTCAATCTGCTCACTTGTCCTTCTGAAGGTTTTCTGCCAGAAATATGTCACTTCAAGCCTTTAGCATTCCACAGAATGAAACTGATAAACAGTGTTATTTTTTGATTGTGCGTGCGTGTGTGTGTGTATGTGTATAGAGGGCGGAAAGAGGGATGGACTGAGCATTTGCATTTTTAGCTGGTGGTACAGAAGGCGTAGAGGTCCTGATGGGGCTGGTGTTTTTTTGTCATAAAGCTGGAGGACAGGAGGTTGATGTGATTGGCTGTATCTGTACTGTGCTCTCCAAGGCTCAGCCCATTAGAGCACACACTGCCTTCATCACAATCCATTTCCTCCATATCTTGAGTTGCATGGGCACTCAGGTGGAAACCAAGGTGTTTCTTAATGTCACATCAAAATCTGTGTGTTTACAAGACCATTGTTTGTGGGTGTGGTGCACTCTACACACAGATGCAGACAATAAAACAAGCGCGTGCGTACGACTCTCGGCCAGAGGTGTCTTGGGTAATTGGTGTTTAATGGGGAAGGAGGGCACATTTACAGGGTGTTAAACACGGAGTCACAGAGGCGTGACGTGACTACAGATCGGGCTCTTGCACGCTTCCCTGCTCTTGGAATGCTGTGTTGTCGCACTTGGGTTACAGCCTGACCTGCTGTGTGTGGGTGTGTGTGTGTGTGTGTGTGTGTGTGTGTGTGTGTGTGTGTGTGTGTGTGTGTGTGTGTGTGTGTGTTGTTATGCACGCGCATACACACAAAACACACACGTGAATGGAAAAGCACATTTAGTTCTACCCATGTGCTGGTGTTTGCTTTCTCTGATTTACTGCTGCAACAGGAGTCAAATTCAGCTGTTCCACAGTTGTAACAGTAACTGTCTGTTATGGGACGGGAAAAATCGGGCAAGAACCTCAGCCAAGAACGATGTAATTGATGGTGTTGTTTTTACAGTTGCTAATGTACCACTTATGGTCATTTTCTGTTCTCCAAACACCAGGAGAAGGCAGTTGCGTTGAGAAATCTCAGGCAGGAAGAATTGTTATATAAATTATATTGATGAGATATTTAATGTTGTCAAAATACACCTGATCTTGTGAATTTTCAGCACAAACTCACACAAACTCTGGCTTTAATTTAACGTGATCTGATGTTCTTTTTTTAGGCTTCCTTACATCGCTCACTATGTGCTGAGGAATCGCTTTTTAATCAGAGCAGCCTGCATCTCTGATGGCTTTATGCCTTGCTTGTGTGCTCTCTAGCCTTCCCTTCTCTTTACTTGGGTGTGGGTGTTGATGAAGATCTTGGCTACTCAGTTGGGGGGGTGGGGCAGGCACATCTCTGGCTCAGCTGTGACACAACCTTCGTTGCAGGTAGTGGAGACGAAAGCCTCTTGCAGGGGTTCAGCACTGCTGTGGAACCCCCAGCCCATGGTAAATTGCATTTGCTCAGACACAGGCTTTCAGACTTGTGTGCCAGTTTTGGTTGCCTGTGGTTAAGGTTTAGCCTAACCCACACTCCTCCTCCTACCACAATGGCTCCTTTAGCTGAGCAGAATGGCTTGTTTCCCTTTCGTCTGTAGTTTGTCCAATCAATATACAGCAAACCATGATAGATAAATATTGATAAAGAAAGACAGCTTTATTGACGCTGATTAAACAGAAAGAACTAGCAGATGAGTCCATGTCTGCAGACATGATTATGTGAAAGATTTCTTCTTCTGTTAGCATGCACTTTTTGTTAAATTGACCTATGGCATCTAGAAAATAAAGGAAAAGCATGTACATATGTCTTTGCAGATCATGGGCAAGCAGAATACAGGTTCAGCTCAGGTTTTGAAAGAAATGCAATCACCTGTCCAAGCTGTTGACTTTAAAATAGTAAGAGGCTGTGTTTGTTGCCATAATAGCAGCAGTATGCCATGCTTTCGCGTGTGGCTTCAGGCCATGCACAGAAAGAGTACAGTGGTGCATGATGTTTCTTTAAAAATGAATAAAGTGAATATATTGTGTTTATGTGAAGGTCTGCAGGTCAGAAACCCACTGCCTCAACAATAACACGGCTTTAATTATAAAGTCACTTTGATAACATTGTGCAGTGGTAGTTAGTAGCTTTGGAAAATCTGGGAGTTTAGTCATGTCAACTGGACTTCTTTCTCCTTTACGCAGAAACATTTCACCTTTTACCAAAAGGCAAAACATTTCTGCGTAAAGGAGAAAGAAGTCCAGTTGACATGACTAAACTCCCAGATAACCTCACCTGGACAACTGAGAATCTTCATAGATAGGTTTGGAAAAGGCTAATTTTGGCACCTCTCTGAGGCTTGTTGCAGTATATGTTCCTGTCCTATGTAAACCACCTCCAATATAAAGTCTGTATTGTAAATAACATCGTTATAAATTTCCAAGGCATTGAAATGAAAGAGGTTTCAAATGCTGAAGGGCGCAGAACAGAAATCTCGTATTTTATTATCGTAATAGTATTTAATTGACAATTGTACTCATTTAAATGATGATTTTTGGCTGGTAGGCTGACTTTGTCTTTCATTTGTCAGTGATTGAGATAAAACGAAGCTGATGACCCAAAGCTTTACCTGTCATGACCCAAAGCAGTACTGTCACCTAGATGAAAAACAAAAATGAATTCATTTGTATATGCACACACTGTTGAATGTATTTGGGCTATAGTTACACTGTTGCTGCAGATTTAAGGCGTGGTGCTTGCGTCAAGATGGCAGCTGTCTCCATCTCTCAGAGCCCATCAAAGGAAATCCACAGTTCACAGTGAGCTTTCTGCATGGCCGACTTGAGCTGAAAGGGGCTCTGACTTTCACGGGGGGTTCTGTGTCCTCGCTCATTTCCGCTTGGAGCGTTTATCTCCCCGCCCGCCTGTTGCCAGCACCCCACACGCCTCTGTTCTCGCTCTGCATGGATTAATAACGAAGCCCTTTCTGAGGGGCAGAGCACCGGTATGGCAATCCAAACCATCTGCTGAGGTGAACTTAACAAGTCCAAGCAAGGGCATCCTCCTTATCTCTGTCGGACATTTCAAACAGACACCAGACAGCCTAGGGTTGAGACACTGGGGAGCACAGAACTATGCAGACAAACACTGAGGATAGGGGACGAAATCCAAACCTTAGAGTGGACATCCAGCATCAGACAGGTCTCTCGTTACAAACGGCCTTTGCGTGGTCCAAATTGGAATGGGGGGGAAGGGAGTTTGGCATTTGTTTCATCTGATAAGTGGTCCTGAGTGTTACAGATAGAGTGAGTGTGTGTGTGTGGACCTAAGGACAAGGATATGCATAGCACATGGAGATGAACAGAATAACAGCTACAGTGCCCTGAAAAACAGAAGACAGACAGCATTAGAGAGCATGGCACTTAAGCCACCACTCACAGTACTGTAAGAGAACATAATGTAGCTTTTTTTTCTACACAGGTTTAGAAAAACTGTGCGCTTCATTTTTGTTCTTTTCCACATCGCCTGAGTGTATTGTACAGGGCCTGGCACTGACCTCATATAAAACCACAGAGACAGAACTGCCACTGGCTGTCCTGACAGAGTTGTTCAGAAGCCTTCCATGGTCCCTGTCTCATATGTTTTGACTGGTGTAGCAGAGGAGCCCAGGCAGTCAGTCAGCCCTGGGCCTTGAGATGTATTCCTACACAGTCAACTTGCTTACACAACTCTGCTTTCTTGACTTTAACTTAAACTGTTAAGCAATGTGGCGGCACGGTGGCATGGTGGTTAGCACTGTTGCTGCGCACCTCCAGGCCTGGGGCTCAATTCCCGCCTTCGGTCTGTGTGCGTGGAGTTTGCATGTTCTCCCTGTGCTTGGTGGGTTTGCTCCGGTTTCCTCCCACAGTCCAAAGACATGCAGGTTAGATTGATTGGTGTGTCCAAATTGCCCGTAGTGTGTGTGTGTGTGTGTGTGCCCTGTGGTGGGTTGGAGCCCCGCCCTGGGTGTCCCCTGCCCTGCGCCCTGTGTGCTCTGGGATGGGCTTCAGGCTTCTCCGTGACCCTCATCAGGAATAAGCGGTTAAGATAATGGATGGATGTTAAGGCAGTATTTTAACTCCACTTGTTTTTGTTGAAGTCTGTCCTAGATTTTGATGAACTCAGTCTGAAATGGTGTTGCTAAATTTTTAGCGCAGTTATACTGCAAAAAGGAGATATTTCAAAAATATATAGCCTTTCATAGCTACAAGCATTCTACAAAGACACACACGCTTGTGCGCACACGCATGGAAAGTCAGCTAGTACTTGGTTATAGCTTTGCTACATCTCTTTACCCGTGCTCTGTTCAGTCCACATGACAGATGCTGGAACTCTGTCACATTGAAGCTCAGAGATGCAAAATAAACAAGATGCTGCGGACGGCTTGTTTTGTCACAGTGACAGTCTGCTGACTTCTGGTTAGGAGAGGGTATCGCTGTGGTCTCTGACCTCCAGCAATGTTACAGCTGTTAGCTTCTCCAGTGAGTGTACAGTTCACACAGATGGCTCTTGTGTGTGTGTGTGTGTGTGTGTGTGTGTGTGTCCATTCTGTGTGCAGAGCACGCCACCTCTCCTACATTAGCACATCAGTGGTGGCAGTATGAGAGTTTCAGAGGTGTCGCTTTGCTTGACGTGGCTTCACCGCAGGTTCTGCTATGCCTTTGATGGTGACGACAAATCAGTGCTGCACTGTGTCTCCTCTGAGGACCTTTGCTCACGCCCACTTGGGCACGGTCACACTCTGGATATTCAGCCACGCTGGAGTGCGACCTGAACCTCGGTCAGACATTAGCATCGATGCACGTGCTCAGCACCGCAAAGAAACGCGTGTGTACCTGGGAACATGGCTGTATGTTATATGTATAAATGGAATCTGGTACATAAACAGAATACACCCTTATGCACATGTTATGAAGGTAAGTAATTCCACTGCAGGAAAAACCCCTGGTTGGCAGGACAAGAGTTTGATTCTTTCTCCAAGAAAGGGACGGGGGTCTTTATTTCAATGGGCTAATCCTTTTGTCTGGTAACCTTGTGTGGACTGTGGCTGTGTGGATTTCAGTCCCAGCAGAGCTCCCAAATTATCCCTTCTCTGACTGTTAGTGTAGCAAAGGCTACATATAGCACATTGTCCAAATTAGTGGCCAGTGTGCTGCTATGCAGTGGGAAGTCCCTGTAGACCAGAAGTCAGACTGGGCGATATGGGGGGGGGGGTTTATCACAATAATTAATTTTTTTTTTTCTTTTTCTTCATATCAGTTATAATTTAAATCACTATTTCTGTCAACCTTAAAGGCTCCTTTTTCTCCTATGCGAGATGTGAAGATGTAAGGTTAATTTTGGTTTAAATATTTTCTGTCAGAAATTGAACATGACAAATGTACTGTACAACATTATACAACCGTACTTCAAATTAAAAAAATGGATACATATAACAAATTACACTCTTAATTCTGACCAGTCAAAAGCCCAAGTATTACAGGAGAACACAAACAGAAACGGATGACTAAGTTCTTTGGTCAATTCCAAAGAAATAAAATGGGTAATAAATAGAAAAGAAAAGTCACAATTCTGACCATTCAAAAGCTTTGAAGTTTTACACTCCAAATAAAGAAGGTAAAATCATTAATGTAAAGCTAAAATGTTAAAGCTTACAAGTTTGCAGGAGAATTTAAGCTAAATTCTTTGGTCAGTTCCAAATAAATGTAGTAGGTATGAATAGAAATTAAAGTCTAAAAAAAAAAAAAAAAAAACTACTTCTATATTGTATTCTTTCATTTGTGAGAATATTAACAAAAGGAGAGAACATAAACAAAATTGACATATTCACTCAATTGTGGTCATCTTATGCTCCAAGGCAAAAAAAAAAAAAAAAGGGGACAAAAAATCCTCATTACTGCAGTACTATGCCTCAGTGCTCTCAGTGTTTAGGACCAGACATTATGCTACTACAGGTTGTGGGCAAGGCAGGATTTTAAATATCCAAAATATCTTTGCACTGCAGAATTCCTCTCACCCTTCTTTTCAACAATGTTCGTGTGTTTTTAGCCTTTGGCTGTGTCTGTTGGGGTGTCTACTTTGGTAATGCTGTCTCTTGCATTTTCATTAACGTTTTCTGTTGTCATTGTCTCTTTTACTTTGCTCCCACTCCTGATGTACTGGTGCTCACAGCTGCAGTAGCCCAATCATTAGCACCTACGTTGCTGCCGGCTCCTATTCCTACAATCTGTGCTCTGTGCATCAACCTAACCTGATGCGCCTGTAACTCCATTCCAGCCACATGATTAGTTCGGTGCGGAGCTATTCTAATTATAATTGGCCATTTGTGTTGTTTGCCAAAACATGGGTGGAATGAGTTCTATCGACATGGTTGATACAATGTCTTAACTTTTCCTCGGCAGAAACATATTATGCAAATAATTATTGTTTTATCTCCCAACTGTAATAAGAAACCTGCTGGTATATGGGATAGCGTACAGAGTCCCTGAAGACCAGAAGCCTGGTGGCATGCGGGATAGCGTACGGAGTCCCTGAAGACCGGAAGCCTGGTGGCATGCGGGGTAGCGTACGGAGTCCCCGAAGACCGGAAGCCTGGTGGCATGCGGGATAGGGTATGGAGTCCCCGAAGACCGGAAGTCTGGTGGCATGCGGGATAGCTTACGGAGTCCCCGAAGACTGGAAGCCTGGTGGCATGTGGGATAGGGTACGGAGTCCCCGAAGACCGGAAGCCTGGTGGCATGCGGGATAGCTTACGGAGTCCCCGAAGACTGGAAGCCTGGTGGCATGCGGGATAGCTTACGGAGTCCCCGAAGACCGGAAGCCTGGTGGCATGTGGGATAGTGAATGGAGTCCCTGAAGACCAAAAGCCTGGTATTAGCTGGGAAACTCCAAACATCACACAGGGTGGGGAGGGTAAGCAGAGGAGAAACGTGGGAAAATGAGTGATGGTATGGTCCTGGGCAGGCACAGGGTATACAACCTCACCCTGTTAGGGAAGTGAGCTCATATGTCATGTATAAGCAAGATATAGTCCACCCTGGAGATGTGCTTATCTGAGTTCCAAGAGTTTATGAGGACTTTTATTTAATCCCCTGCTTTGGGTTATGAGACCTTTCTTAGCATTTTTGAGCAATGGATTGGATTTCATGTACCTCATGAGCTGTACGGTGTCGCGAGAATCACCATTGCAGTATCCAGATGATGTTCAACTCCATGGTAATGTCCAGGGAACCTCTTCACTTCACAGATCACAACCACCAGATTTATTCAGAACCTCTACCTTTAGTGAACATGCAAGTCATTAGTGACACTAGAGTTTAAGGTTAAACTTAAGAAATGCTAAACTTAAAAAATACTAAACTTGGTTGAAAGAGGAGAAGCTTTTCTGACCACTCCGCTAAAGAAGAGAAGCTGTGGTATGGTTGTGTAGATATTAAGTACTACAAAGATGTGCTGCTTTTGAGTTATTTGAGTTGGTCAGTCTTGGTGATTGATTAATTTTGGAAACTTTGTTTATTTGGTTTTGGTTCTGCACCCTTGCACATTTCTGGGTTTGTTGCCCTGACACCCTCTGCCTGGTCCATACACTCAAAGTTTTGGTAACTTCTGCTTTAAACATTATTTCAGGCTCTAAATGAGAGTACTTGTCCTTTTTGTAGAGAACATCAGATCTGTTCTAACAGCATGGACCCACTTGCTCAAGTCACCCGCAGTGGGAAACTATTGAAAAGATAGGTAGCGGTGTTTTTTCTTTCAGTTTGGAGGAAGCGGGACACCACAATAACGGAGTTGTGCTTTTTGCTTCCATTTTAGTTCTGTTGTACCCTAGTAGGATGACTGCTGGTGCAAAATGAACCCAAAATTTTGAAAGGATCCATTTGTACTGTGATCAGCTCTAAACAGAACAAACTGTATTTTTAACTTGACTTTGATGTGCTCTTTATGATTATTCATAAAAGATTTGCCTTTGTAAATTGATGTGATTTACTGGAGTTTATAAGAAAAAACAAAAAAAAAAAAAAACTTTCCTTGGTGTCTGTGGGTCTGCTGGATCTCTCAGACTGGAATCTCAGTTCACTTTTGGCCCGCATGGGAGTAGAGAGATGCACGTAGAAGATCATGACAAGGTTGTCTTTAATCATCTACAGATGACTTTCTCATTCCTGGCTAGTTCTTTTTTCCGTTCCTTGCTTGTTCCATAAAAATGCTCGTTGCTGTGCGGGCCACAGTGTGTGTAAGAGCTGCCTGCTGCTCAGCATGCTGGGATGCTGGAGACAGGTGGTCATAGCAGCTGCCTGCTGCCTATTCTAATGAGACACGTAGAACCTCTTGTGTGAAGGTGAGAAAAGGCCTGGACGTTAATTTGACTCACTCAAAAGGGGACACGTTTAATAACTTTTCTCTTCTGTGATAACAATTTGTCACAATTATAGAGAGAAGGGCTGTCAGGTTTCACATGCAAGGGAGGGGCTCCTGGAAGGGCATGGTCTATAAAAACACAATTTCTTAGTGGAGCTGAGTTAGGAGCACCAGGAGGAGAAATCCTGGACACAGCTCTAAGGAATGGGGTGAATAGACAGGGATGGCTGGGTGAAAGGATTTGGAATGCAGGGTCAGCAGGTGTGTAGGGTATGGTGAACTGACAGGAAGCCCCGGGCACAACTTCAGTGGGGGTGAACGGAGAGGGAACGCTTGGTGAATGGACTGGGAGCGTTGGGTAAATAGACAGGGAGTGTGGCCTTTCCTCAACGGGTAGGCTTGAAGGGCTGACTTCGTGCACTGTATCGGGTCAGGAAATCTCTCGACCCAACGCTCTGCCTTAAGGGGCAGATTATATATATATCACACAGTTGCTGTTGATGTTCCCAAAGGCAGTATGTGTGGTGTGGGGGATGGTATCACGAGGGATGTCTGTCATTCTGTGAACAACACTGACCCCATGGGGGACAATTTAAATGCTGAATGACTCAATAACAATAAAAAAATCAATGGGAGCAGCTCCGTGGTGCTCTGTGTGCTGTACCTTCTCAGTCTGCCTCAGCCCATGTTCTCTCTCTCACACACACACACACACACACACACACACACACACACACACACACACACACACACACACACACACACACATATATATTCATATAAGTGAAATCCAGGGTAGTTCTATAAAAACTGGGCAATGTGTTTCTGGCTGTGTTCAATGGAAAGTACAAAGGCAAATTAAAGAGACATATGGTGCAATTTATTATACAGACCTTGAAGATATCTGTTCTGTTTGTATAAAAAAAATAATAATAATGTAATGAATCAATGTATAATAAATGCACATGTTTATTTCACATATTAAAACTCATGTCATGTATTATCTGGTTTTTGCCCATTACCCAAGATCAACTTTTGACCAGCTGGAGAGATTTAGAATAATCCTTAAATTAGTTCACTGTGATTTTCAGTGAAAAATATTTCAAAAAAAGCAAATGCACAAAGCAGTCTGTGGACTGTTTCCACAACAGAAGGGATTCAGATCTTTTGGTGCTTAGCAACAAGAATTTCACTTTTAGTTTTTAGACAATACGTATTACTGCATTTATTTAGAAAACCAAAATAATGTTAGTAAATACCATAATTTTGGGCTTTGGAGGTGGAGACATTTGTTCAACTGTAGTGCTAGAATTCTTATGAATTTTTAGAGGTCCATATGTCAGATGTGGTTACACAATGTAAATATGTCCAGGGTTTATGAAGTCTCCTAACTTACCCCCTTCCCTTTCAGGAAGACTATGACCGCCTGAGGCCTTTATCCTACCCCATGACTGATGTCTTCCTCATTTGCTTCTCCGTGGTGAACCCAGCCAGCTTCCAGAATGTGCGTGAGGAATGGGTCCCGGAGCTGCAGGAGTATGCTCCCAGTGTCCCGTACCTACTCATTGGAACCCAGGTCAGGTCACGTAACCAGAACCACGCTGCCCAAGGTCGGCTGCAGCGCTCTCTGTAAACCAGACAATAGACGGGACATACATACTCAAAACACTATCAGTTGTCTGAACTGGAAAACCCATTAGTTGTCAGCAGAGCTATTTAAAAGTGTCACTTTTAGTGATGCCCTTAGAATTGTTCCCTGAAACGGCATGGCTCGCATTTCAGTTTTTTTTTTTTTTTTTTTTTTGCAAGAGTAATGGAGTCATTTTTAGATTTCACTCTTAAATGTGTTCAGACAAATTTTTTGTGACACCTTCAGGGAGATTAGATAGTTTGCTCTACAAATACCACATTAAATGGGGCAATACTCCAGTTCACAAATTACCTTCAGCCCTGCTAAGAGCTGTTAATTTTTACATTTGTGTCTTGTTCTTCAGTGTTTCCTGCTAACTGGAAAGCTTATGCTCAGAAAGCACACTGGAGTGTCTGGAGTTCTATAAAAATGTGATCTGGGTTTATGGAAGTATGCAAATAGTGCAACATCGCATGACAAGTGTTACTTGTTTTACTCGTCCATATTTCAGTTTTTGTTTTTGACAATTTAGTCAATTGCATGGAGGTAAGACAACACAACAGAAAATGGTATTTTATGACTTTATTGTTAAATCTATGAGCTAATGTTGAAATACGTATGAATAGAAGCTAACATTTTAGCTCTATGATAAGTCCTAATCGCGTGTGTGCGTGTGTGTGTGTGTGTGTGTGTGTGTGCGCGCGTGTTAATCCAAGTCTAGTGAGTGGCTGCAAGATTGTGTGTGCACATATGTGCTTAGGTGTACATGCAGCCTTGCATCCTTTTGATTATAGTATACATGTCAGTCTGATAGCTTCTATTCTACTTAAACAGATACAAACTGCTGTGTATATTTGTCTGAGACGTGTGACCCTAAATGTTTCTGTGAAGTGTTTCATAGAAAAGGGAGAAGCCTCTTAGTTTAACTGGAAGACTGGCGTACTACTACACTGCTGTTCACAAAGGCATGCTCTGGAATTTTAATGAGAAACAGAAATGTTTTATTTCTGTATGGAAATCTGACACAAGAGAAACCTTCTCCAACTGTAAGTCAGAGCATAGTGAGGCGTGGGGGTAGGGGTTAGATTTTTACCAGTGGCACGTAGTAAGATGAATAGGCTGTCGTTCCTGGACAAGCAAACCCATGGCACATGGAGTCACATTTAAAGCTGTCATGGAGTAGTCAGCTTTGGCATGGAGGGTTGGAAGAACTCTGAACTCTGACCTACTGGGGTGCAAAGCCCATACAGGGGTGGGGCCAATGTCACAGTATGAACACATTTAAAATGAGCAGATTTGACTGAGGTGGGCTTGTGGAACTCTCACTGATGAACGGTGTCTTCAGATCAGTTTATGTCCCCTCCTGCCTGTGAAAGCTGTGAGGCCCTTCGTGCGTGTTGTGTGCAGCTGGGTTTCCTGTCCTTCATGCCCTGCTAATGGGCTGCTGAGCTGTGGTGACAGGAAGGCACTCTAACTACAGCCTTATCTGCTCACTGTGTTTCAGATTGACCTGCGAGATGACCCTAAAACCATCGCTAAACTGAATGACATGAAGGAGAAGCCCATCTCCACGGAGCAGGGGCAGAAGCTAGCCAAGGAGGTAGGACTGTTTTGGATGACGGGAGAGTTAGATGGTTCCTCAAAACCAAGCATGGTAGATAGAGACAAATATACCACATGCCTGGGTAGTCACACGTGTATGCCATACACAACACATCACAATTCACATAACTGGCAAACATTAGTTTGATGCATTCCAGTCTTCATGGTCATAATCCATAGTGAGTGTTCTTTAAAGTACAGTCATTCAAAAGTGATGCCTTTCAGAGATCTTATAACTTCTACAAACAAGCCCTGGAGATAAACTTTACCTGTCCTCCAAAACCTGGAATAACTTGTGCGAACTCTTTATCATGTCTGTTCTTTGAGGCACGTATCACTGGTTATTAAAGCAAGTAAATTTTCAAACCAATTATAATGATTTTCTTTTCTGTTCTGTATATCACTGTGTTCTGTTTTATATTGGGAGATGTGGAGAATGTATTATAGTGCACAACGTGCTTTCATTTCAGTGTAGTGCTGAGCTTTGAAATGCAGTGTTGCAATTTTCCATAGTGGTGGGGAAGCAGAGAGTAACAGCAGTACTTTCAGGTTTTCAATAGCTGAGTCACTAGTGGTTTTAGGCAAAGGAAGTTGTTCCCAACAGCCAAGTCTATCTGCAGACTGATGCTAAAATAACTAACCATAAACCGCAGTTGTCACCGTGAGGGAGGACATATGAAAAGTGATGGCAGCTGAAAGGAAACATTTTGTAAGTCAGCCTAGCTGTGGACTGTGGGCACCAGTGTGCTTGTTTGAATATGCATTCTGCTGTATGCGTTCCTAATACTTTCTTAATTGAGAACCATACATAGCGGTGCAGATTAGTCTGCACAGAGAGGAATTAGGACTTGTCAGCTGAGGAGCTTGTGTGTGACAAGAAGTTGCACTTTATGTGCTGGTGAAGCTTCACAGTTTAGTTGTGAATAAAGGATCTAAAGGTGAGGTTTTTTTTTTTTTTTTTTTTTTTTTAGTTTGTTTTTGGTTTTATTTTTAAAGCACTGACACTGTTGTCCCCTCATGCCTCCAGATCGGCGCGTGTTGCTATGTCGAGTGCTCAGCGCTGACTCAGAAAGGGCTCAAGGCAGTCTTCGATGAGGCCATCATTGCCATTCTCACCCCAAAGAAGGGTGCCCTGAAGAGGCGCCTGGGTTCCCGCTGCATCAGCTGCTGCCTGATTACGTGAGCGGAGATGGGAGGCGGGGCCCAGAGAAGAGGAGGTGGGGCCAACAGAAGAGGAGGCGGGGTCAGTGTCTGGATGCCAGAGGCAGCCCTGAAGAAGGAAATGCACACATGACCCTTAGACCTGACAACCTTGCACAACTGAGGACTCGACCCTAAGGCTCGGTCCTGGTGCTGACTCTTACTAGGGGAAAATCCAAACAACCAAAGTAGCACAAACACACACCGAACGTACTTACCTAAGACTTTTTGCTCATAAATATGTTTGGTGTTTTTTTGACAAAATATTTACAGTCTTTAAGCTTTTTAAAACATCCTTTGATTTAGTTATTTACCTTGAGATATAAATGTGTGTTTTGGGTCTTTTTTTGCCTGTTGCTTGCCAGTGATGATGGAGGTGTTCTTTGGACCATGTATCTACAGATGCCTGTTGTTGTACCTCATTGGGACATTCTGTCAGAATCCAGTTTCAATTGTGTCAAATGTCTGTAATGCCTGTGGACACAAACGGAGACTTGACAGTGACCCGGAAATGCCACCCCACCCCCGGACCCACAGGGGTGCTCAATGCATGACTCCCGTGGGCACCGGCTGACTTCACTGTGGACACCCGACCCATCATCATCGTTTTCCTGTCTCCTCCACGTGCACTCGCCACCTCTCTGCACCTCCTGGCCTTGCCTGGCCTTTGTCCTGCCTGTGATTCCTTCTTTATCAAAGAAAAGCAAAAAGAGCGCTAAAGCGTAGCCCGCTCTCTTTTGTAAGAGGACTTTTGTGCCCCCTTCTAACATGCTTCTCCTTCAGGCTGCGTGGACCGCCCTGTTGTGGAGCTGTGAGTTCAGGCCAGGAGAACACACTGGCTCTCGTTCCCTCATAGATACAGCCTGCTTGTGAAGCCGCTGTGCTTGTTGGAGTAACCATTCGTGAAACTGACTGCTTTTGTTTTGTTTTTATTTTTTAAGGGACTTGTGGCACAGTACTCGCTATTGATGGAGTGGTTCCAGTCTCTCGCTGCACAGCAAAAATAACCCTGACCTTCTGTCTTTTTTTACGTTCTTTTTTCCTAGGAGGCATACAATCCAAAATAAAAGTGTATATCATTTTAAGATGCTGTCATGACATTTGTGGCTGAGGACGTGTGACCTTTAACATATTTTAACGGAGTGGTCAGAAGTCAGACTCACTTCAATGGGACAGTTAGTTCTCCTTATAATGGATTGGTTGGATGTCAGTAGCTGGGAATGATGAAAACTTGAGGGGTGACACTTGAGCTGCCTGAATTTTATAGGGAGTACTTTAATGCTGCATTGAAGTGTGGATGTAGGGGAAGAGATGTCATTGCACTAGCATGTCCTTCTCATGGAGACCCACATGACTTCCTGCCTCTGTTCACCTTCTTTTTTCTTCTTCTCTCCATTTCTGTTTTCTCTCTGCTGTGTTGCTGTTTTTTTCTGCAGCTGTAGGAAATGCACATTCAAAGCAGTGGGTATGACACTGGCCCTTCACACATGCCATCTCTCTCTCTCTCTCACTCACATTCTCTCACACACACACACACACATACACACACAAACAAACGCTTTCACACCTTTTTTTTTTTTTTCTCGCACACCCGCACATACACACACGTGCACACTTAAAGCTTTATGACAGACAGTGCCATTAAGTGTCACACTGTTCTGTCATTGTTAGAGCTCGTGTGCTCAGTGTGAGCGACCCCACCTGTTAAACAGCTGACCGCCGTTGACCATTCATCTCACTGTGCAGTCTCTGATCACAGCATTTTTACTTAGATCCCTTTTGCTGGTGCCTGCTGACCGGCAGGCTGGAGATGTTGCATTCCAGCACGTTCCAAGATATCACTTGCTCCAGGTTTTCATTCACTAAGATGGTTATGTTCAGCAGCCCCTTTGCAATCATACTGTAATTTCATAACAGAAAATGAGTCGGTGGTGAGAATTGTGTATTCAAATTACTTCATAGCACCACAAGATGCAGCTTCTGTTGCTATTGAAGACTAGTACAGAAAGGGAGTAGCAGGGGCCTCATGTTCTGTGTAACCTGCAGGCCTCATTTCACAGCTCTTTGTCATCTTGGAAGTTCTTCTTTTGTCAACGTTCAGCCTTTTGGTATGCAGCAGACCATCAGATTGCTCTTTCTTTCTTTTTCTTCCTGATCTGAAGTGGAGTCTGGTTTCAGTTTGACAACATCTGTCTTTAGTGTCTCAACTTTACCCCCCCCCCTTTTTTTTACCCAGAAATGAATGATTGACAACTGAACCTATGTTTAGAAAGCTGCGTTTTACTTACTTTACTGCCCCAACACCATGTAGTCGAATCAGTGGCGCCTTCCTAAAAATTTGAAAATTTCAGATCAGCCTGTCACAGCTCAGTCTACATTTATAAATCTCAGGTTTAAGATTTTCTTTTGCAATTCATGTCCTAAAGTCCCAGGTAAATTAATTTCAGTTGAATGGGTGTGTTTCCCTGCACCTGCGCACACGCAGGCACACGTGTGATAACTTTTAAATTATGGTATCACATAACACAAAACACAGTTGGCCTGCATCAAGTATGCTATATCATGCACATGCAAGCAACAGCTGGTAATGGGATACAATCATGAACTGCAAGTTTGGGACTGGCAAGATTACAACATTTGAGTATGGGTTCAGCAAGCCACTCAGAAATGCTGAGAAATGCCCTCTAGACAGGAGTGGGATTTGCAAAAGCAGGAGACAATTCAGGTCGTTTGTCATTGCCTCTGTTTGCAAACGTGATGTTCAGCACTTACTGTTAACACTTTTGTTTACCTCTTGCTTGCCATTGGGTGGCAGCGGAGGTGCAGGGCCTCCCTTCTGACCTATCAAGGTTGTCGGCTCTGCCCACAGCGGTTACCGGTGTAAGTGGTGCTCGCCCGCAGGGCATGTGGGGAAAAGTGTGTCTAAGGAAGAGCGGAATGTTTCTTTATAAATGCACCGAAGAACAGGCTGTAACGTGGGCGAATTTCAGTCTGCAAAGTGTGACAGGACGCACTTAAAGCTTTTTTAGAGATTTGGTGTCCGAGCTCTGCTCAGTCACACACATACTGAGAAACAGTGACTCAGGTTATTTCATTGCTCATGGGCAAGCTGTGTGAAAATGAGCAAACAGCACATAGACCTGTGAGGAAATTGGGGATTTTGAGGTAAATCTACTATTTACTCAAGGAAGGGAATGCTGCTGTATTTGTGAGTTCTTTGTAAGAAACCTGAACACCTATTTGCGTAGGTGTAGTGCTAAAATCTGATTTTAATACACTCCTAATGAAATTTCATAAAAAAGGAAATCTGTTCTCTCAAAAATGGCAAAACTCATGTACCCAAGGAAGTTGAATACAGCCAACTTCATTGTGGGGACACATACACATAAAGGTATGTTGTGTTGGTCAGACACCCACCAGTCAGCCTTCCAAAACTGAGAGAAGCCATGTGCAAAGTCACCTCAGTGAAGCTCATACAGATATAATGTATGAATTTCCTTAGCAAGAACTCAAGGCCAGAGCGTGTATTGCTCTGGAGTCCTTTTTGCATGTAAGATGTGATCTGTGTTTGTGCATTTGTGCAAAGCAGGCCAGCACTCATATGCCACAACTGCCCTCTGTCCACTGCATCAAGAAGCCATGCCAGCCCGTGTCCACTTACTTACCATACTGTGGACCTATACAGTGAAGATCTCGAGCAGAGTAATGCCGCTTTGGTATGGTGCTGCTTAGTCTGTAATCCTTATTTCTGAGTAAATGTATAGATATACATTCAGAGACTTGTTCTGAATAAAGCTGTTGAATGTTAGCTGATTACCTGGACAAAATCGAACAATACATGGCATTAAGTGTGTACATGTTTTCTGAAAAGAAAAAACTTTTATATACAGTATATCTTACTGTGTGTTTCTAATCAGCAAAATATCTTCCTGGTTATACAGGCATACACATTCTATATACAGTGTGTGTGTATGTACGCGTGTTTATATATAAATATTTACACACACATACACACTGTATGTGTATATACTCTATGTATGTGTCTGTCTATTCTTTGTATGTACCTTTATAAATGCAGTGAAGATGCTTTTGAAAAGTTAAATTTCATTAAATGCCATTTTTATTTCAGTAAAAACTCAGTTAAGTAAATTTAATTTGAAATAATTACTATGCTACAAAGCAAGCAGGTAATTTTCAAAGAGAACTCCACATTATTTTGGACCCCAGGCTGTCTAGAAGACTTGGAACAAGCCTACTAATGTGAAAGAAGGTAAGAAAGACTCTCGCCATTAAGTTCACCGTTTACTCACCACTTCAGAGTCTGGCTGTTGTCTATGTGGAGGCTGGGGAGGTACAGCTGTGACATGTACAACTGTGGATTGGGTGGGGGCTGGAGAAGAAAGTGACATGTCAGCAGTGGATTAGGAACTGATATATTTACCCTGAAGAGCAGATACAGGGGTCAGTCCAGCTGTCATGAAACATACATGTCCATTTAAGAAAGCCCTTCACTTTGCAAGTATAGCTCCACGATATCAAACCTAGGCCTATTCAACTTGTTTACTTAGAACACGTAACCTTATTCTAACAACAGTAAACACGTTTATCCGAAAAGACTAACACTGACATCTGCATTATTTTCTTTTATATTATTAAAACAAATATCAAGACACTGGTCTGCCTGGATAGAACAGCATCACGTTTAAACATGCAGATCTTTATTGCCTACTTAACAGCTTAAACACATTTACAAACCGTAAGACAAAACTGAATGACCTTTTGAATTTTTTTGTCTTCAAGCTAAGCCACCTGTTGCTGTAAGCAAGATCAGCGCTCCATATGGCTAAAAATACCTTTCTGCTTGATCCAAAAACAGCTAACCTTGCTGATCTTACTGTTGTTTTTATTGTTTTCAATAATTGTTTTTGTCCCAGCAGGGGTCACAGTTAGATCATGGAAATCCAAGTGGAAGTAAAGCCTCCAAGTGTGTGTGTGTGTGTGTGTGTGTGTGTGTGTGTGTGTGTGTGTGTTGCATGCACGTTATAGAGAAAGCAGTTCAGTCTGAAGCGCTGAGTCACGTCCGTCCAGTATTCCATCTAGCTCCATCTCTGTTTGTTCCTCATGGAGCAGATTCAGCTCTGACTGGGACACAGATTACAGCAGGATGACTCATGGTCTGTTCAGGCTGAGCCCCACAGAGTGGAGCTGCTGCAGCCAGCAGCATCCTGGTGGATGGGCAGCATCCTCACAGTATGGAGAGGTCATCCATGGCCACTACGCCATCCCGCTTATGGTCTAGATGAGATACATTCACAAGCAACAAATAAAATGTTTGGTACCATAGAGCCAGTTGAGCTCAAATGGCATTTTCAGGTGAGATACCATCTGAAGTTGTCATAGCAGCAGAATGATTCTCAGGCACATTATTAAAATTGATGGTGTGCTTGCTGCAAGTCTTTTTATTCTAACATCTTAGCCATACTTCCATAAATCAAAAAAACAAAAAAGTTGCTATTGGGGCCTTTACCAGTCACACATTAACTCTGCAGGATGCATCAACAGCACAATAGCATGTACATTACCTTCATAAAACAGTAAACATTTTTTTCAGAGCTATGTAACTGAAATGTGATAAATGCTATTTCAGTTTGCTGCCACAAACTCAAAATGTAAATATTGCACTCCACACTGAATACGTTTCTTGCGCGTATGCATGCACGTGTTAATTATTCAATGTAAAATAATAGTCTTTGTCTGCTTACTTACATGAATAAATAAAAGTACACGTTTTGCACAATTTGCTTTTCATTTAATAATGATCCGGTTACCTAATACAGTATGCTACAATTCTGTGGCTGAACACATGTAAACTTATGCTTTAGTTCCCCCTAGTGTGAGGTCTGAAAACACAACAACTGATCTCAGGTCTGTTGTAGTGTGGACACCCTTTAGCTCAGTAACTGATCTTACTAGTCAGATAGAAACCAATCGTCTGAGGAATTTTTCATTTCCACAACCTGTGACCAGAGGTGTAATGGTGTGTATATGCAGATATACATCATATACCCACCTTTTGTCACTTATACATGGAGTAATAGTGCACAGGTTGAAGGAACAATATACCCACCTACCACAATGCGACTACATCTCTGCCTCTAACCAAGGTAAAAAGCCAATATATATTCAATAAATGTGGAAATACACATTGTTTCTAGCATTAATTAATTCCTAAAGCAATTCCTAACACCATACAAATATAAGTACACACAACCTTTGCAAAGCTTTTAAAATGGTTCCTTTCAGGCTCTTGGGCAATGGCCAATTGGTTGTGCTTCATATCATGAACCATAAATGTGGCTGACTACCCATTACCATGTTGATTGGTGTGACAGGAATCAACGAGGCAGATGCAGGTCTATGTGCCTGAGGTCTCCAAAAAGATAAGCACAAAGACAAAAGCAGGGATTCTGCAAAAACCCAACAAGGCAGAACCAAAGGGAAGATGAAAGGGTACAGGAAAATCACAAAGTTAAACTAACCACCAAACACATAATGATCCGCTTACAAAGACGCCAAACTAGATGGTAACTGTTATGTCACACATAGTGCCTGTTGTACATAACCCTACTCAGGGATAGGTGGGTTTTGGCACTTATAGTTTTGTAGAAAGAGGATTGTGGGTGTTCACGTGTAGAAAGAGATAAATGAACAGACGACTGAAAAGTCAGTCTCTTTTTGAGGTTAGTACAACAAAATGTTGGTGACAAGGATAGAATTTCCAGTGCCATTGCCTTCTCTGTTCCTAGCCTTATCCAGCAATCCTCCGTGCCCTGTACTCTCTGGCTCGATTCCTTTAAAACGTACTTGGCTGCACTTGATCTAAAAAACACGTCAGACGCCCAGAAAAAGACAATCCTTCTCCATTGCCTAGGATTGGAAGGACAGTACATTTTCCTCACGCTCAGCTCAGCTTCTACTTACACAGATGCTGTGGCGCTTCTGAATGCACATTTTGCCGCTTCTCAGAATGTCACAGTTCGGAGGATTTTATTTCAGCAGCGCAAAAACCAACCAGGTGAGCCCATTCATCAGTTTGTGGTAGATTTGTGGGCTCTCACTTCTCTTTGTCAGTTTGGCTCAATGCAGGATGAGTTAATTCGTGACCAGTAAGCAGAGTATGATAATAATGTGAAAGTCAGGGAGAAGTCACTGACAATGCTGGATGATCTTTCACTGGACAAAGCTATTCAAATAGCCTTTCAAATAGAGACGGCCACCATTTTATCGTCTCAGTTAGCTTCCAGCCCGTCTGTTCCCCTGCCCTAGCTGGCTGTCAAGTACAGCAGCCATAGCAGCCAGGCAGCTCAGATGCATGCATGGAAGATATGGACATAGACATTGCAATGGTTCTTCTCATATCACCAGGGCTCAAAACTGTCCTGCTCAGGGGCAGCAGTGTCACCATTGTGCAAATACAATAATTTTACTAAGGTTTGCTGTTCAGCCCCAATTCTCCCACGCCATTCTGCCTCTGCCTTACCATCTTCCACTCCCACCACAATTCATACAGTGAAGGTGCCAACTCCAGCTTTCAAAATGTGTGCTGTTGAGCTGGATGGTGTAAGCATTTCCCTGCTATTGCATACTGGGGCTGCAGTCTCCTTACTTAATCTCTCTACAGTGGAACAGTTCTTCTTGCACTTGCTTCTCTCAGCCCCATCCTCCACCTTCTGTGGCTAGGGAAATTCAAAAACTGATATTGTTGGTAAGATCTGTGGTCTTACCGGTATGTTATGTCTCCAGGTCTCTCTCAGGTTTTGACTTTCATGTATCCCACTGTGATGCCAACCTCCTGGGCCTGTATCTTTTCACCTGCATTGGTTTTTCCCTTGACAATGGAGGTTCTGCCATTCTCACAATCACCTCTTCATGGTAGTCACAATGGCCTGCATTGTTCCATGGCCTTGGCTGCATTAATGCCTTTAACCACAAGCCCCATATTGACACCATCATCCGACCCATTATTCAGCCGCTGAGACGCATCCCACTGGCCCTTTGTGATGACATAACTGCAGAGCTTTGAAGACTATAGGAGGTTCACATTATTGACCCAGTTGATGCCTCCCCATGGGTGTCCAACCTGGTGGATACCAAGAAAAAGTCTCGGGGCCTATGGATCTGTATTGATCTCAAGGTGGTGAACAAAGCTGTCATTCCAGACAAATATTCTCTGCCCACATCACAAGAAATCACCTCACAGTTTTCTGGTTATACTGTTTTTACAAAATTAGATCTCCAGCAAGGCTACCTCCAAATTCCATGATCCATGGTTCCTTTCCATCCACAATGAGCATCTTCATAGAGCTCACCACCAGCACCAACGCACCCTCAACGGAGATAAATGCATATTTGCAGCAAACACCATAGAGTTTGGGGGATTCTGCCTTTCAACAGCTGGCTTCATCCCACTGTAGTTCAATATTGAAGCCTTTTATCCTCTTCTAGCTCCTACTAAGCCAGCTCAGGTTGCCTCCTTCTTTGGGACAACTGCCTATTATCTCTAGATTCTGCCACACTGCTGTATCACCACTACTCCACTGCATCAGCTCCTGCAGAGGGATGCCCCTTGGATTTGGACTCCTGTCTGCTCAGAAGGTTTTCATCCTCTTTAAACTCAGCTGGCTTCCCCACCTGTCCTGGTGCACTTCAACCTTTCCAGACAACCTACAACCTTAGAGGTCCCAAAACAGACCTGTTGAACCAGACCTGATCCAGATGCCCCACTCTGTACTACAGGCCACTGTTTCTCTCCACGAATTACAGACCTACACAATCACCACTGACAACAGACCACAGTTTTGTTGTCATAGCTGCACTCTGTTCTACAACCCAAAACCAAAGGGTGGCTTAAAAAAGTTTATGGAGACCTTCAAAAATGGCATCAGAACCCATATGTCCCAAGGATGTTCCTTTTCTGCACCTTTGCTCAAAACTCTTTTTCATTACAGGACCACACAGCATACCACAGCTGGCATCTCACCAGCTTTCCTCATGGTCAGCCATAAATAACAATTGCCTCTGGACAGATTCTGGGTAACCCCAGCCCCAACCCCTCCTACAGACACCCATGCCAGGGTTGCAACGTGCCAGCACGAAACGAAGAGGCGGTATTATAGGTCTCACGTGGTGAAGCCGTCACCAATTGCTGTCCAGGATTAGGTCTGAATACACAAACCCTTTTGGGCACTTAAGCTTCAGTCCTTCTGTTCCTGTCTGTTACAAGTTGCTAAGCAGTTGGGTCCTGCCACGTTTCACCTCTCAGATAGATCTCATTTGCATACTGTTTGCCTCCGCAAGGTCACACCACCTACAAACCCGGGCATCATGGAGCAGGGCATGACCCTGTGAGTCTCCCAGATGAGCTTGGTATCCTTGTTGCTCCACCCAGTCCTCCAAGGGCACCATCTGTCGCCCCTTCTTGACAGCCAACCAGGGTGTGATTCAGGCCAGCAAAGCTGGATGATTTTATTACTGAGTTTTGATTTCTTTTTGCTAATCTTGTTTTTTTAAGGCATCCATTTTTTATGTGGAACTTTGGTGTTTCATTTTCTGTAAGGGGAGGAGGGAATATTATGTCACTCATGGTGCCTGTTGTATATAACCATATTCAGGGATTGGTGAGTTTTGATGTTTGTAGTTTTGTGGGAAGGGGATTGTGGGTGTTCTTTTGTAAAAAAGATATAAATGAACAGATTTCCAAAAAGTCCATGTCTTTTCACGTTTAATACAACACAACATTAACAACTGGGAAAGACACAATCTAAACACTCACCATATATAGCGCAAAACAGGAAATAAAGAACAGTTGGTAACTGTGTTGGCCTCAGTGGGTGCAGGTTTTTAAGTCAATTTCTGCTTTTTATGGTATGTTTTTGATCTCTTAATCCATTTCTTGTTAACAATGTATCAAAATTTCTGCTCCTTATTTAGCATTCTTTTTCATTGGCAATTGTAGTTTATCATTACATTTTGAATAAAGTTAATGATTACAGGTTTGAATTAAAACCATGACTAATTATCCAAACACTTGCTGCTCTGATGGTGCAGTGACAGGAATATTGTAATGTATCACTTAATTATTTTGTTACAGATCTTGCATGAGTCACATTTTAGTGTTCTTCTTTGTATCGCTTTTTTCTCTCAATAAATTAAGACAACTAAGCGCAAACAGATGCAAATGATCAAGAATAACGTAAGGAGAAACGATGTAATTGATATTTAAATAAGGAAGTGGTTAAATTAAAATGAATTAACTATTTCGAAGAGAAACGTGCCCTCACTACCCCTGTACTAGACAAAGGGTACGAGGAAACGAGAGGGCGGGGCCAAACACAAGCACATCCCAAGCAAACCGAGCAAATCGTGACAGTGTGCAGGTGACGGCAGCTATAACTCGGTGCGCCGAGAACCCGTTTATACGTGTTGTTTGTGTGCATATCATATTCAGCGTCTGGTGAAGTTAAATCGTTTGTTTTATTGTAATTTTGTTTTTTGTAAAAATTGTACCGAAGGCGGCGCTGATGAAGAATTTCAAAAAAAACACGAAATAGGGCTGTCAAACCATGTAATATCAGTATAGAAATTATATACTCAGAGTCGGCATTACCATTAGGCAAAAGTAGGCGAGCGACTAGAGCCCCGTGACTTAAGCCTAAGTATTTTAGCATGTCATAAGCACTGAATGCAGAGGGCCCCAAATCCATGTTCACCTTGAGCCCCCAAATTGCTAAATCCGCCACTGGATATACTCATAAATATTTTTCTATGTAAAGGCCTTTGATTGTTACAATGAGACATTTTACATGTTCAGTTTTGAATGTACCGTAAGCATTTTCAGTCCCTACCTTAACAATATGAAAAGAAAACTTTATTTTAAAGCACATGATCCTTTGCTGACGCGATGTGGCCAGTAGATGGGAGCATCAGTACCACTAAGAGACCAACGACAGCACGTGGATCTTCTACGTCGTAAATTTCTCCGAGTATGACTCACGCTGTCACAGTACACGGGAAGACCCGTACATTTCAGAGCTGACTGTGCAGGCGTGATCAGAACCTCAATTCGGTTGTGATAAATCATGCCTTTAGTAACTTTTTTCCCCACTGTTTTACTTAACAGGTCTAGTCTACTGTCTTTCTCACGGCGCTGTACGTCAGTTCCCGTTGTGGTATTTCCATTTCAACATATGGGCTGTGTAACTACAGCCACCATTACCGCCGTTCATTACTCTATGGTGCATTTAACTTGACTTGTTAAGGAAACATAAACGAATTAATTTCATAGTAAATCTGCTCACATCTTATACAGAAGTGTTTAAAGCTTTAGTTAAAATGTAAAGGCACAGCATAGCTACATTCTGAAGGTCTAAATGAATGATGACGCAGACTGTTTATTGTTGATAAATGTAGCAATTTAAAGTAGCCTACAGTAACACACACACACACACCATATTTTGGTCTTGCTGCTAAATAGGACCTGCCACCTTTACAAAGTTAATTATTCTGCATGTTTAATGCTATAGGAACCCATTGTGTTTGCTTTAAAAAATCCAAATCTCAGTGTCAATGAAAATTCTCAGTCACTCAGGTGGAGCTTTCTGGAAGTTGAGTCAGACACTACTCGAATAAGTAGCAAAACGTTCCTAACAAGAAGAAAGAAGTCCAGTAGACGTGACTCAACTTCTAGACTGCAAATATATCTTTTCTTCTAGTATGAAACCATTCTGCAATTGAACATTATGTTAATACATGGCTGAGGTCAACACTCTTGTGCATACAAAATCTTTTCGCAGTTAACCAGAATATAACATCAGCGTTTTATTTCACCAGGTATGGCGAATAACCACTACACACAAAAGAATACAAAACAAATTTAACAGTTGCCATCAATATTTATTCATGCTGAGATTGAGAAAATATTTAAACTGTTAAAAAACTTTGGAAAATATCTTGCTAAGTAGAACCATGCTGGGAATCATACAGATTGCAAGATTTCTCAAGATTCCTTCATAACCCTCACTCTCACATAAGTACTAAAAAGAATAATATAATTCACAGACGGATGCAGGCAACCCTGAATACTGGAAAATAACGAGTACCATCTGCATCTTGGCAGTGAGGAACAACTACCTGTAGAACACAGGAACAGTAATTCTGCTAATTATCAAGGTTTCTATTAACATCAAGCTAGAAACATGCAGGATGACAGTCAGTGTCCCTGAAGAGATCACTGCTGACTTGTGAACGAGTGCTGGCTGAGCTGTCTTAGTTGGACCTGGTTAGCATCAGGAACTCCTCACGATACTTGGCGTCCTCCCGGAACAGCCCAAGCATGGCACTGGTGATTGTGTGGCTGTTAATCTTCTGCACACCGCGCATGACCATGCACATGTGACTGCAAGACAGGCATGCACATGTGTTCACTGTTGGCACAGGGTCACCAGGTCACTATGCTATAGCACTCCACCGCATTTCAGAGGTGTGATAGCATGCTGGTCAGAGAAGAACACTCACCATGCATCGATGACCACTGCCACTCCAGCTGGCTGTAGAGCATCTGCAATGGCTGTCGCAATTTGCTTTGTCAGGCGCTCTTGAACTGAGAGCGATACAAAAAAGGCTATGAACAGACTTGAGCCCATAACACCACATACTGTCATAGACAGGTGCTTAGCTGCAGAGGAGTACTCTAGCAGTAAACAGAAACACTGACATAACCTAGTAGTTCTCAAACCTGCTCCTGGTGGCCCCAGTGACTGCATGTTTTTCTTCCAACCAATTAATTCATTTTAATTTGACCACTATTTTAATAAAATATAAATTACATCATTTTGTCTCTGCATTTTTTTTTTTTTTTGATAATTTGCATCTGTCTGCACTTAGTCATCAATTTATTAAGGGGAAATAGGTTACAAAGAAGACACTTAAGTGAGACTCCTGTGCTTTAATATTTATACCAAAAAATGTAAATCACATAGTACAGCGTTCATCTAACTAGAGAATCAGAGAAGAAAATGTCTGGATAATTAGTAATTATTAATTGCATTTAAATTATAATAATTAATAACACAAACAGGTGCCAGTGACAATGAATGCTTAATGAGGAGCAATGATTTAAGGGATGATTTAAGGGATCATTAACACTTTACCTTGAAGCCTCCGGCTGTAAATTTCAACAGTTCTGGGAAAAAATTAAAATAAATAATTGGTAGCAGATATGGACAGACCTGTTACCACATGAATTGACGGGGGGGTAACACTTCTTGTACTAAACAGACAATCTTATGTGGTTTCATGTGAATGTTACAATAAATGTTCTGGAAAATATGCATCCTATCCTATATCAAAGCCATTCAGATATGTTTTGTGTAAGGCTGGACTTCAAGGCCCACTGGAAATTTACAAAGACAAGGAACTAGTAAGTAAGCCTTCACAAATAAGGTAGTACTGTGCAAAGGGTGGTGTTAGAACTGTCTGTAATTTTCTGTACTGGACCCAGGCCTCACACTGAATGACAGATGACGCCATTAATTAAGGGCTATGGCGTGTCTCTAGAATATTGCACTCCCATGGCACCTGTCCAGAACGATACGCCTCATTTCATTGGGGTCCGGATGGAGTGCCACATAACAAATGAATTCACATATACAGGAACTCTTTAATGAGCAGCCTAGGAGGATTTGCTCAGGGCTGAGAACCAAGCCTGTCTGTGAGTACAGACGTACCCAGGATGCGCAGACGGGTTTACTCCTAAGCTGCCAAGTCAATAGGCTGAAATAACAGAAGAACGCAATGGGCCATGTTGTAACACGCCATCCAGTTCTCACTGCACCCCAGCCAGTGAGATAAAATGGTGGGGTCACACACAGGAACCTCCAGAGCCTCTATTCTCACGCTCCCCTGTCCTGCTGAGTGTCACTGTGTATCTGCTGTAATGTATTGCTAATGGGTCCAGGCAGTTTCTGCACACTAGTGCATTTTCGGGAGGTGTGATCACCTTGCCAGTTTGCTCAGGCCAACAACCTTTTTGTCTGGAATGTAGCCAACATGGACCTGTCAACAGGTGAAGCTATGTTAGTGTTAGCAGTATCAAACACTGAAAAAAAAGCAAGAATAAGTTGGGGAAAAAAAGAACACAGGAATTTGCAAAATTTTGTGATAAAGACTATTAGGCTTATCAAAGTAAGAAAGACCACTAAAGACTGCAGAACCAGTTCTAGCAAATCAGTTTAACTCTGTGACACAAAGACACAAAAGTTTGCTCTGTCACCATCATCACATACAATAACACGATGCTTCTGTAATGTTACTTCATTGTCACTTTTGTTGTGCTAATAACACAACATGAAACATCTGTATTCATTCTAGTTATCCCAGTTAGTGTATGAAAATCTTCACACTATAAGCAGTCAATAAGTTCAAGATGTTGGTTGTTTGCTGGATGCTGTGATAAAATGTGCCAAGGCAGTTAAATGTCATGAGTCAAGGATGGACAATCACCATGCAGCCAGACTTGAAACTTAAATACATTTTCTTTTGGAGGTTATATGAACAAAAATGCAAGAAAAAAATGCAACACAAACAGAGAAGATAATGAGACCAGATGAGAAACACAGTGAATTCATTGCATGAACCCATGGAGGGTAGATGCATGGCTGGAGACATCAGATGAAGTACAATAATGCACCAGAAACAAATGAATCCATTATACAATTAGCAGTGCTAATTTCATGTGTCTGAGTTTTACTGCTAAGTCTTCCCAGCTGGCTACAGCATTATTCACTTTGTGGTGAGGTAGAATGTGGCGTATGTGGCAGATAAATTTCACAGAAACACGGCAGTGACAAAGGATTCCATTCAGCTGCCACATTCATCTACATACCTTGCCAAAAAAAGGCACAAGGTGATGCTCACATAAGGAAAACAATTCAATATCTTTCACTACCACCAGCTCATTGTGGTTCTCGTCAAAAACTGCATCGTTCAGGACATCTAAGGAGACACAGAAAGGCAGGGTTGAACGCATGAGAACCACTGTCCCTGCAAAGCACATGTAGGGCACACCCTTAAGCATTCATGAAATCCAGTTTTAATTAACTTTTTACATTGTACAGAGATTGTTAACTAACAATCTTGCAGGTGTAATCTTATGTTTAAGTACTGGCAGGCAAAAAAGCACTGGTACTTGCGATGGAACGTTTGCAACTCACTGGTTAACAAATGTTCCACACTCCTGTTTCTCTGTGTATTCTCTAACATTTACATAGTTATGTGAATGCACTCTATGTGTATTAACACAAGGCTTCTGTTAAAGTACCCCAAAGTACTGAAGCTACAGGCGCCACTCTACTTACGAACACCCAACATACGAACATTCATAGATATGAACAAAGGCCGCTGTAAGTTCAATTTTTGTTCGGAAAAAGGAACTGAGGAGCTGCAGCTAAAAAAAATTTATGCGCGGCTCTCCAGTCAAGTACGGCATTTGGCCGCTACATACCCCAGACAGGACGTACACGTACGTGTAGACGTTCGCCGGAGTGCTCTAACGTTTATCAAAATTTATCGTGAATTATCCAGTGCATCGCGTATCCATCATGGTTGGTAAAATGCGTTAGGCTAGTGACGTTAGTGGTAGTGCTAAAAAGCGACAAACCATGTCAATGGAAACAAAGGTGGCGATAATTATTATTAATATGTAGGAGTTTTGAGGGAAAAATAAACGCAGGAGGCGAGTGTTTTGTCAACCCACCCTAAAACGAGGATTTTACTGCTTTTGTCAACAAGGGGAAAAAAAAAAACATCTGGCGCGTAACCTATACGTAATAAACTATGGCCTTACTAAAAGGGGCAGCTTTGGTGAGTTCGGTTTTATGGTAACCGCTACAATTATATTATTATAATAATATAATAATTATTATTATTACTACAATTCATTAACATAATTTATGCCTTTTTGTTCTTTTTACTGTGTTTTTAGGATAAGACAAACATTTTATGTTTTAATACAACTTCATTATATAACAAACACACTGTAGAAATGTTTGGTAGGACCACACGTAAAGTGTTTATACAAATTACGAACTTACGAAAAATTCACCTTACGAACGGCTTCTCGAAACGTAACTCGTTCGTAAGTTGTGGAGTCTCTGTATATTTATGAGGATACCTTTACGAATGAAGGGCGTCTGTCTGTTTTGGCGACAACTCCTACAACTTCTTAGCCAAACCGTAATAGTATATAGCTATTCCTCGTTACACATGTTCCTTCCTATAAAACAATATGTGGCCTTTGTGCTTGTCCTTAAGCGTGTTACAAATTCTATAGTGGTTAGTTCTGTAACCAGCAAAATAATGTTTGCCTATTTAACAAACTGCCTTAAACACCAAGGTTTATGTTCGCTGTGGTTCATAGCACACGTTTTATATAAGAATTTGTCATTGTATATACAGCAACGGAATGCCGTTGAACAGCACCCCAAAAATACAAGATACGCAACAGAAATACACAGTACGTACAAAGAGCAAATATCTGTACACCTAATAATTGATGTGGGAAAGGTTTATTGATTACACTGAGGACTTACTGTGACGGTTTATTTCAAAGTTAATATATCTGAAAAACAGGATTACTGAACACAGAAAAGTTTTATGAAACAATAAGATTTGCAAACCAGTCAGATTACAATTACGATTGTTAATTCAAAATGTATTCTACGGGAATTAAGAGCCAGTCATGAAAAATGTACACCAATTATTATTAAATGTACTACATAGTACTTCGACTACTTACCTTTGTATTTTATTTATGTATGAGTTTTATTTTTCGTAAGTACATTTAAAGGAAAACGTGGACAGCATCTTAAATGATTCCTGTTCTCGAGTTAAGATAAAATGTAGCAGAACACGTAACGCTGTAGTAGAAGTGATGTCGCGGTACCACACTCACCGTGTATGTCTTCAAAGTAACCTTTTGTGAAAAACTGTAACGCTTTGGCCGCGCGCAACGGCGTCTGCACGAGCCCCTCGCGAGCTGTGTTTTCCCCAAGCTCGCGGAGGATGGTGCCGTACGCGCCCTGCAGCCCCACCAGCCTGGACTCGTCCGACGCCTTACAGTTAGCCTCCTGGTCATGGGGAGCTGCTACGTTCACTTGGAGCCCGTGCTGTACCTGGAAGTTGTTGGCGATCTTTGAGCTGCACACGTTCATTTCTGTAACGATTTCTGGTGTTCCGTTTGTTTTATATAAATGACGCAACGCAATTATTATACTAGACAGATAATATATTGTGCAGCAGCTAGTATGGGTACTTTATATGTTATGAATATAAAGTATATATTTATGTTCTTTATATATATAGTAATATATACTTTTACAACAATCGGTTGGTATTAGAAGTTTCCCAGTGACACCTACTGTCCCCATCGCAAGGGCCGTATTTATAGGACTGCAGATTGTTCTTTAATGGTTTCGTCACGTTGCTGATCACGTCAAAACGTGCTAACATATCTGAAACTGGCATTGTGTTTTTATTAAGGATGTAATTTGTTAACTGCTGAATAACAAATTGTTCAACTAATTCGACCAGTGTTATCGGTTGAAAATTATCCAAATTAGGCTATACATTTCCCGGTAGATACTTTTCGTTATGAGAAATGGTTGAATTGTAATGTTGGTTCTAAATTAGTAATACACCAACCAATGTTGTGTAAAAAAATAGGCTACCAGAAGGAGTTCTGTATGGAACCATTTTGATCGACATAACCATGTGGTACGATGCAAACTAAGCAACATATTTAATTTAATCAATATAATTTTTCCATGCAATATCACATCAACAATAAACATTAACAAGCTCCGAGGCACACCAAACGCGTCCGTGTACTGTATAGAGAATAGTAAAACTGCATTAAATGTTAACAAGGAAGGGGGTACTGTTGTGGCCACTGCCAATGAAAGGGGACATGATGATGAGGAAACCAAATATGACCAAAAAATGCCATGACTTTTTCTGCAGGAAGAAAAATACTCATCTTATGGGACATAATGTGAAATGCAAAGTGGATAATTATTTATTTTAGTAATTTCTTCTGAGCGCATCAAGGTATTGAGACCTCTCAGCCTAGAAAGCAATGGAGAGGCAGGTCCAGTTGGAAAGTTTTACTGGAAGTTTTCCAAAGCACAATCCAAAACAAATTCAGGCACAAAGGAAGGGGTGAAAAGCTAGGTATTCAGTCTGAATAGAACAAGAGACCAGGGGGCAACAGGAGGAAACAGAACTAGTGGAGAACAACACACAAGGCCCTGGGGGGCCAATGCTAGTGTTCAGTATGCAAAGGGATACAACACTTCACAATAACTAAGGAGAACAAACCCCATATAAAAGAACACACAGGAAAAATAGACAGGTGGAGACACAAGGACTAACAGCATGTGGAATAATAATTGGACAACTAGAAGCAGTTGAGACAATGTAAAGACAATAGACTAACCCAACAACAGAAGACAAAGCAAGAAAAGAGAAAGAAAGCAAATGTATTTGAGTGTGAATGTGCAACAATGAGAATGCCCCAGTAGTCAGGACATGAGTATGATTAGGTCCCCTAAGAGAGACTCGGTTCTTTAGCTCAGCGGGCTAACTGTTTTGTCTCGTACCTCTGTGCTGGTTGCAAGGTTGTGATTTTGAGCCCAAGTTGCCCTAGCTACAAAACCAAATCATAAGGCTAAACAAGGTAATGAAACAATGAGGGGAACTAGACAGGGAAGCAAGAAGACAGGGCATAAAGAAAAATTCAAGAAACAAGACTAAATGGCTAGTGACCCTGGGCTGTCAGGTGAAGCGTCACATTAGGGCTGGGAGTCAATTCCAAAAAGAATCGACTATCGGATTCCAGCTGGCTAGGAACTACAAATGCTGTGTATTGATTTATTATTGACTGATCACTAGTGTTGTCGTATTGATTATCACTGATGATTAAATACCAAAAGACTACCCATCTCAAAGAGCTGATAGAGGACAGTCAGGTTCAGATTTAGCCCACATTAACCAGCTAAATTATTCAGCTTTCCAACTTAAACACAGTTTTAATTTTCCATTAAGTAATGTGAAGTCTATGGTTCACTCCAAAAAATCTGGAAACCATAGATATATCACAGTACCCACATAATTTTTGGAATCAATAGGGAAAACAGTTCTGTGTAATTGACTGGTGGAATCGATTCCATTGATTCCCAACTCTTGGAATCGGAATCAGAGTCGATTTCAAAATTTTTGAAATCCATAAGCCCTAATGCTAACACTGTGCCTTTGTTGACAGAACTATAGCCATTGAAATGTGTAATCTGTACTGTCCTGCCGTCTTTTCCTTTTTAATAGAATAAAAATTTATGTGAAAAGGGTTGGGTGATTTTTTATAGTTGCGTTTTCAAATGTGTCTGAGTTATTCTGGACAAAATGTAACGTTAAATAAAATCACAGGGTTTAGAAAATCACAGGGTTTATCTCAAGGCTAAAATCACTGGGTTTATCTCAAGGCTGTTTGATCTTCACACATTTTTTTTCAAATTGTGGTGTGTACTGTCATTTGCAGGGTGTTACATTGTATGTATGGAATAGAAAATTTGTAGAATTTGTGGAAATGTACATACGTCTCTTGCTAAATACAGTTATCATATGCATTGTTTACCTAATGTAAATGAGTGCTGTTGAACTGGATGATTTATAAAATATACCCAATGTAAACCCAGCATTTATGTTTCATTATGTGTTTTGTTCTGTTGCCTATAGCAGCAACAAGACCTGCAGCAACTTGTACTTCACATGCTAGGGACAATTTTAGCAGCATCAGTCCACCTAACCTGCACATCTCTGAAATGCAGGAGGAAACCGGAGCACCTGGTGGAAACCCACACAGGCATGGGAAGAATGTGCAAACTCCACACAGGCAGTGACCTGGCCCAGCAACTGAACCCATGTCCCAGGAGCTGTGAGGCAGCAGGCAACCTATTGCACCATTGAATTGCTTTACTTAAATCATCACATTTTCAAATTGTTTGTATGAATTTTGCCTTTCATCTTGGGGTCTTTGTAAAATTCTTTGAATTACCCCAGTGTATCTGTGCTAATGTGCCCTGGTTTGTCTATTTCAGGTCAGTGCAGAATTCCAGGGGACCTCTGCAGTGTCACTTCAGCCTAACTTTATGTCTAGGTTGGACCACTATTCCCCCAAACTCCTGTCCCTGTTCTAAGATGCGAAGAGTGCTGCAGGAGAGAGACTTTGTGCATAAATTGATCATCTACTACAAGTATTACATTTTATTTTGATGTCTTTGTCTAGTTAATTTTTAGTTAGCTCAGTTCGTTTTGTTAATTTTTTTTTAGTTAAATTTTTAAAGTTAACATAAAGGACATTGCATCTTTACGCTGTCCTGGATAGGTGGTAAAAAAATGGATGGATGTATGGATAGGTAATTTTTAGCACATATACTTTATCTTGCAGTTTGACCTTCTTACTCAACTATTATATTGTCTTTTGAAGTCTTCGTTGACCTCATACCCTTTTTCATTTCTTCATTCTGCCAGTTCACACACCCCATTCTTTGTCTGTTCTCCTTTCTTTTTTGTCTTAGCTTGTGACTGTCATCCTGCCTTAGTCTACTAAAAATCACCTCACCCATTGACATCACTTCCATATTCACAAATCTTTCTGGCCTTAGTATTTGTTCCACCCTGTCCCTACAAAATATGTACTAAATATTCCAGGATGGTGTCACTCTGATTATCCTCACATGTAATTTCCAAAATATATATAAATGACTTTTTCTGTTCAGTCCAGTTATCCAAATTAGAATATAAAGTGCAGTCATGATGTATGATTTAAGGAAAACGGTATGTGAATGAGCATAGAAATAGACACATTTTAATCAAATTGTTTTATTACTGAGGTTACTTGAGTAATTGTTACAGCACCATTAAAATTTCTAAATTATACTCTATTGATATAATCAATAAAGACAATGTGACTGATTTTAAAGCTCTAATCAATTGATTTTACTATGTACTTCAGACTATGGCTGTTCAACTCTGGAAGAGCTGGCAGCACAGACTGTGGCTGTTCACACGGTGAAGAAACAAGGTAAACCAGATGATATGGGACTTCTGATAGAAGGTCTCAGCAAACTTGGAGATGTTGGCAGAACAAGCTGTTATTTAATAGGAGTAATATATACCTTGGACATGAGAGATCCCAAGTCTCTCAAGTACATTTATGAAGTGTTTTGGAAGTAGATCCTCCTAGGATTCAGTAGTCAGCCATTCCTAATAATTTGGCATTCATTTTTGGACAATCCTACATAGCTTGCCAAGCTGTTAAGGAACTCAGAATGTTCAAGTACATTAAATTACATATTTTCCATAGAGTCCCTGCAGAGTTGTAATGATCACAAGCAGAAACCAAAGCAGGTGAGGTCTAGGCACAGAGATTTCATTGCACACACTCAAGAAAATGCAAAAACTACAATAATGAGAAAATCAAAAATACAGACTAAGAACATAAACACACATGGACCACGACAGGGGAAACCAGAACATAAACTAAACACAAAGCAAAGACACTAACACCAAGCATGACAGAAACAAGAGACTTCAGTACCAGGCAATGAAGAGAACATCCAGTCTAAACAGTGAGGAACAGGAAATCATCACCAGGTGCAAACACTTAGAGACAGAGACAGGAGAGGAGTGGTCACACAAGCACCACAGACAAAGCATGAGAAGAATTTTAATTATATCATCTTAATTCATTTTGTAAATTAATTTTATTGTTCAGACAACATTAAAATTATTAGTTACTTAATTTTAAATGTTCATTAAAAATTGCAGCAATAAAACTATTTTTAAATGAAAAATGTTTCTACAATAAAATTGAGTGCAGTAAAACTTTTTAGAGTATATAGGAAAACTGCTGTACCACCGAATACTCTCTCAAAGTTTAACTGATACCTGACCTGGTTTTTGTGAACATCAACTTTGTACTGTTTACGTGTTCAGTGGAGCACAACCTAAAAGCTTCATTCATTATGTAAGAATAATGCAGTAAGTCATACAAGACATGAAGTTTTTCCCATGTGTCACTGGTCCTAAACACTGACTTGAAGCAGAAGAACAGTCAGTCGTTATCTTAACCGCTTAGTCCTGGTGAGGGTCGCGGGGAAACCTGGAGCCCATCCCAGAGCACATAGGGTGCAGGGCAGGGGACACCCAGGGCGG
>JABJVR010000052.1:7195212-7230209 GCA_025773905.1 Chitala chitala | reverse complement strand
GTTAGAAGGACCTTGCACAGACCTTGTATTTCTTGTTGATCTGATGTATTTTCACATGGGCGTAAACATACATTTTAGATATGAAGTGCTCCTTCTATTTAGCTCAAAATGTTCTAGAACAAATTGTCATGTACTTTAACTGTCACAGACATCCTGCTGGGATATATTTGCATGTGTATCTAAATCTATAACTATTTTCAGTTATGGACAGAGGTACACTAATGTACTTCTTGAAAGCAGGGAGTCTAGCATGCTGCCTTTATCTGTACCCAGGAGGTGGTTAATGAACATTATGGACATCTAGACTCTTTGAAGGGGCCATTACGGTGTCACCATTGTATGTCATGATATAATGAGTGGGACTGAGTCACAGCTGTGCAGCAAGGCCATGGACAGGCAAGTCCAGCCCTTTTTGTGACAATTGCAACATTGTGTTTTCTAATAGCACGTTTGAACCCTAATGGTTCTGACCACATCCCTTCCGGTGGCTGGCTTTGCTACCGAAAGTGACTGTGAATTTCAGACAGAGGCAAAGATCAACACAGACATATAGCTACCTTCTAGTTATGACAAACATGGGTCAGAAGATAATCTGAATACTGGCCATCCTGTTGCCCCCTACCACATCCTCCTGTGATCGTCCTGATCTAGTCAGAAAACAGAAACAGTGCATAGGTGGGGATCCTGAAAATGTGTGTCACCAGGACCCATAAGGGATCAGAGCTTTACGTATTGAATTCACAATTGTCTTAGTTTATAATATAAACCACATTTATGTTACTGGAGCCCAGTGTCAGATTTTTTGGGAAGGGAAGTTACTTATGTTACCTGATTCATCCTAGGATTCAAGAATCCAAGATGTATGGCAATTCACTGCTCCCCCTAGTAAATAAAGAGGAGAGGTTAGACAAGTTTGTGAAACCTATGGCTATACAAGTCACACTCTATGGAACCCCATCCCTAGAGTACCTGAATCCAAACCAACATGGCAACATATAAGCAAAATAATTAACTTGATTATGTGGCAAAGGGCATCATGGCAAAATTGAAAACATTATGCATTGGTCTTGTTTTGCTTAAAATGGCACAAAAACTGGATTAGCCTGATGGATTATACAACCCTGAATGACATTAAAAAACCACAATTAATTGTACAGTAGTGCATCTCTCACATCAACACGCTGTAAAAATAAAAAATTAAGATGATTAGAAACAGAATCCTCTTTTCTGGTAATGAAAAATGAGAAGTTGCATCCTAAATGTCAGGTAATTTTCAAGTTTTGCAAGGGGCAATATAAAGTCACCTGTTCATTTTAACGTTGTAGGGGGAACGCTAGACAGACAGGAAAATCTGCACAGGAAGAAAATGCAAAGTGCACACACAGTGCTGAAAGCACTGATCACAGAGGTCTAAGACAACAACTCTGCCCACTTCATCCACCCCAGCACATTTTGATGTGTCTTGTTTTCTAGACTGTTTTGCTTTAACTACAGTATATTACAACCCCATTGTACTTACAATTCACATCCTCTAGATGGCAGCTCAATAATGTAAATCAGCGGTCTAAAACCTTTTTGTACCATGGACATGTAAAACATAAAAATAAAAAAAATGTTTTTCCATGTAAAACAGTTTTCCACGGACCGGCCATTGCGCGCGCATAATCAAGCATAATAAATACAGCTCATCATAACGCAGAATCAGTGGGAGCAGCCCTAACCCTAACCACACACACTCCAATAGTCAATAACATGGAAATAAAAATTTAAAAATATACTTCTTTCTTCATTCTTTTTGTGGCTTGAACAGTTGACAACCAGTACCAAATAAAATAAATTAAAAGTTTGCTATTCTTTCTGTGTGGCCCAGTACTGGTCTGCAGCCCAATGGTAAATGGTCAATATATAACCTTAGCCTTCTAAAGGAACTTGGTGCTGAATTTCAGAGAATGAATAGTCATTAAGAGTGGATGTGCAGTATCTTGGAACATGGAAATGTATATTTATTTATTTATTTAAATGTATTTTTTCCCAGCCCTGAATGACATTAAAACGTACATTTTCCCACATGGATTTTGTGGTACTGCACAGTCTAGTACGATACTGCAGTACTTTGCAATACATTGCTATATAACAGTGGAATACCTTCTGATTAGAGTCTGCACCTGTTACAGTATAAGCACTTGGGTAAATAGAAATCAGTCGGTTTCAACAATTTTTCACAAATCTCACTCTTATTTTAGTACTTTAACGTAGTGAAAGATATGTTGGCCATTTCCTTTCACATTTCTTTTCAGTAAAACAAGTCTGTCTTCTTGTATTCCACATGCAGTCGATCTAAATGGAAAATAATCTGGTTTGGTATCTGGATGTTGATGAGAAACAAAATTGAAGAATGTGCTACTTTGCGCCAGAGTTCAATAGTATCATTGTGGACATTTATAAACAACCACTGAAATATTAATTAGATCACGCAATGGAAAAAAAAAACCCCACAGACCTCAGTCAAACTATTGCAATGTCCTGTGGGGATTAAGTATTGTTTCAATGCCAACACTATGTGTTCCAAAAAATGTCATCCTAGTTATCCTGTTCATTGGATCCACGCTGATTTTCACTTGGAGGAATACTCTGACAGTAATCTCAAATTAGACAGATTATCTAATTATGCATATACATATTCTGGAATGATGAGACATTGATGGTTTACATTCATGATAGAGGCAATTTGTGGCTTCTTCAGATGATGTCAGTGCAGCAGGAGAGAATTAAGAGGGAGAATCACTCAGCAGGCATTGTGAAAAAGAACAAAGTCTTTCTGTACCCATCAGGTTTTACAGAATGTCTATAGTCAGTTTACAGATCCAGTTTAAGATGACAAACTCTTTACGCAATATTAAAAGTAGCATAATAATCCCAATGAATATAATATTCGTAAATGGCACAAAAAGCCAAGCTTGACGTAGCTATGCAAATACTCTTTCCTCTAAGCAGGTAGTGTGAGACTTTTGAATATGGTGAGCCATGTGACACTGGCTCCACCTATTTCTCCACAGTAACAGGGCTCAAGAAGACATGACATTACACATATGAAACAGTGACTCTCCATGGTATGCAGATCTGGGAGACAGAAATATATAGCATAGCACCTATGTGTCACAGTCCAGCCCAGCACCTCTGCTGTCTAGACTTTGGTTTTCCCTGTTTTGTCCCTGTTCCATGATGCTCCAGTCCAGGTTTTGCCCTCCCTGGTCTCTCACTGCTCCTACTCACCTGCACCCATTTCCCACATCAAGCCAAGTACCACTCCTTGGCTGCTTGTCTGCTGTTCAAGCCCAGTACTTACAGAAGTGCTTGTGCCCTCACTCTTCGCCTGGCTGTCTGCTGTTCGAGCCCAGTACCTAAGGAAGTGCCTATGCCCTCACTCCTCACCTAATTGTTGACTGTCTTCCACATTGTACTCTGATTTACCAAGCCAGGTTCTCTTTAGGTTGTTAGATATTTAGAAAATACTTTGTTACCTAAGTTCAAGATCCCTTGTGTCATTGTGGGCTCAATGGTGTTTAAGTTAACCTTTGAAAATTCCAATTTGGTTTGTCGTGTCTGTGTTTGGGTCCACACCAGGAACCTGGCCTCTCCGGTCCTTACACTATGTGTCCATTGTCCTTTTAAGCCATGGATCCAAGATCAAACATCAAAAGACTGAGACCTATAACTGTACCCCCGCTTAACTGCTAGTTGTATAAAACCCAAGCTCTTTGGTTAATGAAATGCAAGATGTAACTTTCATATCCTTTGGGATGAGAAATTTGTCATATTATGCGTTAATATAATTTATGATCAAAGTTCCGGTGCAAAACTAATCCAGGTGAACTATAGGAGAAACAAACTGAAGTCAAGGGAAGTATGTAGATTCAGCCCAAGTAAAGTGGTTCTGCTCTGCCAAAAGTTTATTTTACATCATTTAAAATGAAACCATATTACCAAGTGGCCATCATGTATTCATTATCAGTTTACAAAGGGCCCAAAATCATGTGGAAGGGATATGATAAAAAAAAATGGTAGTGTGGTGTAGGGTGGAGAGGCAGTGTGCAGACTGGCAATCCTGTTCAAATCTGCAGGCCGAGATGCAGCATGTTCATCACAGTTGGAAGACTGTCAAAGAGCTGGGAAAGAGGATGCTTCTTGGTCACAACTCATGAATATAGTCATTGTCAGTGCGACTTATAGCTTCATGGCATTGACCATGCAGAGAAAGGAGAGAGAGCATAGACTGGCAAACAGCCCCTGCTTTAGTGAGACACAGTCCCAATTCATGATCTGATCTCAAACTCGGAGTGGGACACAGCAACATGGGCCATTATGTCTACTGGAACAGTAACAGATTTCACACTCCAAACACAATAAAGTATCCAAAAGTTGATAATCATTCACAGGAACAGAAGAACCAAAACTGATGTTCGAAAGTGTGAAAATTCAGTTATTAGTAGATGAAGGTATTGGACACATTCCATATTCTAATAATAACCAAGGTCAGTATATAACTTTGTGCATATCGTTTGACTTGCTGACTTAACGCTTGTTTTATTTACAAGAATAGGAGACGGTGTTGTCCCAGAAGTCATTCCTGGGACAGAATGTACCACTGACAATTTGCTTGAAGCAATGAATACGAATCCCAGAGTGTTTCACATAACGAAGGTAACTAACGGGCAGCACCTAAACCTAGGAAGAAAAATACTGAATTCTATTTTTAGATAGCGTCTCAGTTTTCCTTTGACATTGCAGAAATTGATGTTCAGTCCTAAGACTGGGACAGATTACATGCAAAAGCATACTGGAAAGTCAGGTAACAATACAAAATAATGCACCTGAAAACACTGGATGAAACTGTGTATTCACTCAAAGGATGTAGAAAGACCAGTTTTATAGTCTGCTTTTTTCTATATTTGTGGGTGTTGGCTTTGTATCGTTAGGAAATAAAACTCAAAAAATACTGGAGAGAGACTGTTACATATATTATCCCACTACAAACTTCTCAATTGCCACATTTAAACTTGTTCACACAGAAAATGTTTTCAAAGCTTGCCAGCATTAGGAAGAGAACAGAGTGTGATTCTTTGTACAGAAAAGTAAGAACATGAAAATGTTCTTGGAGAAATGTTCTATGTGGACCCCTCCATGTTCTTGATCCCGCAGGAAGGAAATGCAGATTGTTTATTATAGCGGGCTACGTATAAATATAATGCAATGACACTAAAATCCAAACATGTACGGCTACAACATTTCCTAAATGTAGTGAATACGTATGATTGGACATTTGTAATTTGTGTATATGCCAGTTTGTTTATGTGCATGTACAGTTAAGGCCCAATTTTGTGACTTTGAGTAATGATTTAATCCTTCTTAAAGGGAACATTTCCTTGTTACGGTTTACTTTTTGACAGTACAGTATCTGCCAAGGTTGCGCGAACATTTAATGATTTTTTTAAAGATCAGGTTCTGCTAAATAAGACTCTTTGGACTGCGAGCATTGACTCAACGTGCACCCTAGAACAGAGAAAATGAAACTGCATTTTTAATTTATTTTTTTATTTTTCACAAATTACGGGTATTCAAGTGGAAAATTCAACTGCAACTTGTGTTTTTTAATTCCATTTCTGCGCATAATGTTAGGAAAAGGAATTTTGGATTGCATTTCCAATTTTCATTTTGTTTTTAACTTTTCAGAAAATATCTCCCACACAAAGCAAGTTTACAATGAACGTCATTTTTTTCCATGTCAAACTCTAAAATGCAACTAAAATACTGAAATTTATATCTTTGTGTTCGGTTGCGTTTCGGTAGCAACATGACAACAAAGGAATAGGGAAAACGCGATGGCTTTACTTGTGTTAAGGGACTACACTGGAAACTACACTAATTTTGTGAAGTTGTGATATTAAGAGGAACGGGGGCAACACACACACACACACACACACACACACACACACACAAACCTTAAATATTAACATTAGACCCGGGATCTTGATAACATAAAAAATCCGATTATTCACATTACAATTAATTAACCTGCTGTATATGCACCAGCAGGAATTCAATATCCAACCTACGTATGATTTAGATTCCTCGGCACACATACTTGGCAAACATGGTCGTAAATCCGATAATCACAACCACAAACTACGAGATAACTTCATTACTGAATTCTGGATTAAGTATGTTGCGGTAGCTATTCGGTCGTCGGACATGCTACTTGTATTCGCAAAAAGGATACCATACTAACAATTAAAGAGGAAAAAAAAGATATGACGTGTCCATGGCATGAAAGATTAAATCATTCCTTCGCGCAGTTTTGCGCATTAGCGAGTCCTTTGCCCCTCAGTATCACAGACTAATAGCTCACCTACATCACTTCCTCTGTGCACACTTGCATCTCCAAGATCTGCCCGCAGCAACCATTCACACAGACCGACTCTGTCTCCACTGCAGGCTTTCTGCTGCATTCGCTATTTTTTCCCTAAATCTTCCTTTTACATAGCACATTTACCTCTGCACGCAATCGCCATTTTCGGCTTTCCACGTTTCCAAGTGATTGCCAGAGCTGCTCATGTTTTCTATTGGACACATTAATCATACGTCATACACTGACATCGCGAGATAACTTCTTCCCTATCCGTCCCTGCCACCGGAACTTGCCTACAGACCACGTTTTCCATTGGACGGTTTCTTTGACAATCATTACCGCTACTCAGCTCTCACCGTCCGCCTTCTCAATTCTTCTCTCCGCTTCACTTGGTGACCGTCATATTGCCTGTCAGGGAGAGGGAAGACCACGGCTGAAGGGAAAAAGGTGGTCGAGGCGTGTGGACGGAATGGTTTTCTTCAGAGCAGTAATCGACATTATTTTATGTGTTGAAGCTGCCATATATGCAACGTGGATTCAAGTGAACTAAAGGAATGAAAGGGACCGTCGACTGTTCTCGTGTTTTATTCAGCAAAGCGGATCGCCAGGGGGGGATATGTGTTTAGCTTCAATTGGTAGCCGTTTTTTTAAAGACAAAAGACACTAGTTAAATTTAGAAGACAAAAGAAGAAAAGAGGTACTGTCAATGTCTTTTGATGTTTTTTAAATTTGTTTTAAATGTTAGCACGTTTTAGAGCATTGAGACTTTTCGGTTGTAATTTCTTGTGCTTCTCTCCGTTATTTCGGACTAAAATTGAGTCGTTCGCCGATCCGCAAACTGGTTAACACGAGAAAATGCACTTCAAAGCTAGCATGAAATCGACAGTTTACTTCGTACTACACACTAACACGCTGACATCCCATCGATTCTGCGGCGTGCTTTTCTCGTGATAAGGAAAAGGATATGTGCAGTTGAGAATAGATGTAGTTAAAGTCCACCTCTGGTTTTTTTTTTTTTGTGAAAAGGCCGCAGTTTCCCCCTTCAAGTCGAGTTATGGCATTTTTATAGGCTACCAACAAAGAAAAAAGTGGGAATACTCTGCCATTTGGTTTCTTTTACATGCCTTCGCTGTTACATTTGGCGCATCATTTCGGCGAAGTCAGTTAATCAAGTTATTGTGCATAATAGTCGTTATTCTCGGAATGCATAATGGCTATACTTCTGTAAAACGGGGGAGTGGGACAGCCCCCTGTTTAAAACTCGAGTTAGCGTGCCTATATTTTGTGTTTTATTGTTAAACCTTACACGTGTCTTAACAGTCCGTTATTTCATTAATAACTATCCTTCCTAACGTGTCACCTGCCCTGGATGCAGGTTAGACTAGAATTTACAGTCATATACATTTTTTAGGCGTAACGCTGGTATAAATACGTAAGATTTGTGTGTGTGTGTGTATATATATATAATTTTTTTTTTTTCCCTGCTCAAGTTGATTTGTTTCCCCATGGAAAGTAATTAATTGGTTAATAGGCAAAGAACTTGTAAATATGATAAAAACACACACTTCATTGTAGAGGTATTACAGAGAAATTGACTCAGTTGATAATGACAATGACCAGTGAATGGGATATTTAGTACCTCGGACAGATGATTTTGTAAAAATCAGTTCTGCAGTAGCGTTTTTGGGAGGGGGTATCTTTGTTACTTGGGTGAACCTGGCCTAATGTGGATCAACTTTAATGGTGTATCTTGGCCGTGTCTGCAGAGGAAACAAGATCATATGGCTCCTCTCCACCCCGCACATCACTCTGCGAGTGTGATGCCGTGGACATCTCATTTACTCCTGGCTGAGCTGGGAGAGGACTTCCTCCCATAATCTGCTCTTTTCTGCAGCCTTTTCTGGGATCATTAGAGACTCCTGGGAGAGGGTGGGCTGCATTGTGGAGTGAAAGGATGAGGATGATTACTGCGTTCAGCAAACTGGTTGAAATACAGAACTCATTGACGCCCAGTTTGGGATGTACATACTGTGCATATTTAATTGATGCTTTGTTTGTACAGCATCCTGCAAGGGAAATGGTACTTAAAGGAGAAATTGAGCTGTTGTAAAGTGTTGTGTTGGTAATGGGCTTGGATTGCCTTCTACTTTGGGCATAAAACTCTAGCTGCTTTTTTGTTTTTTTAAGGGCGGAGGATTTGTCAGATATGTTTTTATAAATCTTAACCGTTACTGCAGTATCTAGTGGTTTTAGATTGCCTGATTAACTTTGTTCAGGTTGTAGAGGAAAGGACCGTGATTTTACTTTAAAAAGACGTAGTTTGACTACTTTAGTTTTCCGGAGCTGTATGTGCGCGTGAGTGTGTGACAGTCAGAGAGAGGTTGTGAACGGTGGCCTCTGGCCGCGGCTGCACCCCGCCACTGTAGCCAGTGGGAGGGTTGGTTTTGGGAGAGCACGGTCTGTTCCACTGCTGAGATGGAAAACCCAAGATCATAATTGCCAAGACTTAGGACTTGAATCTGAAACAGATTTTCTTTTTTTTTTTTTTTTTTTCTTTCTCCTCGCTCCTTTTTTGCGCACATGCGCCTGTGTGCATGCACGCAAACTGCTGTTTTGTCATTTTCCTGTCTTTATTTAATCAGTAATGCCTTTTGCTTTTCCTAACATGTAAGTTTGTGTTAAATGGGGCAAGTGTTTCCAGCAGCTTATCCCTTTTGTCATTTCCTGATGTGATGTTATGGTTAAAATTCCTACTGTGTCACCCTTATACAAGACATTTAAAAAAATGTTCTTTATTTGGCAACATTACATTATTTAATTTAAAAACAAGCTGTGTGTGACCAGAACAGGGTTTCACATTATATGCACTGAAGGGGATTAACAAGATATTTTTGTCCAGATGGTATTTCATGACTTGTCTCTGCTATCTGGTGCAGTGCTAGCTATTTAGCATTTGCCTTATGTTAGTTATAGGTTGTAAAACATATATGGACAATGCTTTTTCTCTGGATCTTTTTAATGCCACCTGAAGCTCAGGCATAGGTGTCAATACTATTGCTAGATTTGTGGAATTTCTATGTGTAGCATGGCTAGGAATGTAATGTACTGCGAGTGAGATTTGCTGCCTGTGACACTTGGATTACACCATGTTTGTGAAGTCAGATGCTGGGGAACCTGAGGTTCTGCAGTCAGGATATGTTATATTCCTGTGATAACTGTTTATTCTTCAGGAACCTCAAAGCAGGTTGGGGGAAGAGCATCCTGAAAGAAAAACTTTGACAGAGCTCTTAGATTAAGATGGGGCTGCTTGGCATGGCTCTTGCACTACAGCAATGCTTTTGCCTCTGTACTTCAGTCCTGCTTAACTGAAATGTTTCTCCAAGAGTTTCTTGTGGAACTGAGTATTTACACACCTGGATTTTAGATCTCTTGCCCTATTCAGGGTATTTACAGTTCTTTTCAAAAAAGGGAATAATACAGTAACAACCATTAATGGATCAGAATTGCTGTGGCTGGCATGTGAACACCATTTCCTTTAGCCTTGACAGAATGCCTTTGTTTTCCAATTTGCTAAAATCCAGATACTGTTGTCCCGTCTTGGAGGTGGAGGTGTTCATTGACATTAGTGGATGTAGTGCATTTTACCTATGTTGGCAAATTTGTGTGTAACATGCGGGATTTAAAAGAGCAGAAGTGTTTTCTGCTCTTCCTTCCAAACCTGAATGCTAATGGAACTATGAAGGATGTTTTGCACCATACTTGGAGCAATGCAGTTTCTTATTTTCAAGCTATTGAAAATCTTTACTCTTGTTTTGGCAGCATGCCTTGTGGATTAGAGGTTATGGTTCTTCCTTCAGCAGGACTTTGACTGCTTTTCTCAGTGTCTGTAACATTGGGAGTTCAGGGTTTCCTAGTTAAGTAAAATTAAATGGAGAATGTCACCTGAGAAATATTACACACCTGCTGCACTGCGGCTTTTATTGTCTTCCGCTATGGAACACAGTTCAGACTCCCTAACCACAGAGCAGGGTTTTACCAGTGTTTACATCCTGTGGAGGAGATGCAGAAACCTCTGTGCTGAAGAAGTCTTTGAAACATAACGTTACCATTATCAAAATGAAAAATCGCAAGTTACCCTCAATGTGGTAACTCAGTTCTTCACGAATAAAATGCATATAGATTTGATGTCATTTGAAGACTTCAGTGTCTGTTTTGTCTTGCTACATACTAAAAACTTTACTAAAAAAGGTAAGGGGAAAGTGAACCAAGTTAAGTGCAACCTTTAATATTCAATTTGTAGACACTGAAAAATGGTAAAAACCTTCAGTGATGCAGTGCCATTTCCCCTGTGTCGGTGCTGTAAAGCAGTAAAGTTGTTATGGTGTGGGTTATATGTTCATCCTTGGCATCCTAAATTTGCACTGCTTGCTTCTTATTGCTGACAGCCACATGGAATAAAATTGGTCCTACTGGATAAACATTCTAATAAAATGTGTAGACAAGTGGTTGCTGAGAATTTTCCACTGACAGATCTGTGACCTATGGTCAACATTACAAGAACAGTGAGAAAAGTGCTACCGTGGCATATCCCATAGGCAGTGCCTTTCTGTTCTGTACACGTCATGCAGTTCTGCTGCTGCAACTTCCTGAGCTGCCCCCCCATAACCCACTCATGCCTTTTTTTTTTTTTTTTTTTAATGTTCCCTCAGATTATTTACACAGGAATGCCTTTTTTGCTTCTTGACTGCCTGATAGGGAATTTGTAGGAACTGTTCCTTAATTTTTGCATGGACCCTGAACTGGCCTCTTGGGTACTGGAAGTAATCATCCGTCTCATGGCAACAAAATTATGGTTGGGATTACAGTGATAGTATTCTGTACGGTTTGACCGGTATTGTCTGCCAGGCCTAGATTTCACCCTTTAGTGTTAAGGCTTTCTGCTAAACAAGCAGCCCTTGTGATGATAAGTAATATTCTACTGTTCTCATGAACTCTGTCCTGTCATGGAGCATAGTCACTGTCCATCTGTTTTCCAAAAGGTGCAGAGTAGCAGTTAAGCAGCCCCTTTTCATTACCGTTTTTATAACCCTTATTGTAGATTGTAAAGTGTACTGAACATGTACTTGGTATTTCACTGACTGAATCAAAAACAAAAGAAGATGGTTGGTTTGCTTTTCTACACATGCTTAATGACCAGGTCTTCTGTTAATGTCCTGTATGTGCCTGTTCAGTGTTACAAGGTATGTCAATGTTTCATCTTATCTTGAAAACTTTGTGATTTACTTTTAAAGAGATTTTGACTTTACAGTTGTCTAAAATTAGGTGTTACTATTAATATGGTTTTTATTGACCATTAGCCTACCTTGCTGGATATTTGTTATTGTTATTGGAGAATGTTCAGTGCTAGCGGGACATAATCTTACAATAAAGCATACAATGTGAGATTTTTTTATTTCCCCCCCACATAACTTCTCTGCTCTTTTGGTTACTTTTCTGGTTAATATGTGTCTAGAAATTGTCTAGTTGGCTGAATGCCAGCTCCTGGTGACAGTTGAGTCAAAGCCAGGTTTCCCACTAATGACTTCATGCAGTCTTGAAATTTTGTTGACTGTACCACGTGACCCTCTTGCTGCTTGCAGTTATCTGGTTCATCGTCAGCCTCGCCTCTGCTTTAAGATGTAGCTTTCTGAACGCCAAGTGCGTTTTGTTTTCCAAGTTGTTTTCTGTAGCATGTCCATTGATCCCTCTGACCTTTCTTGCTGAAGGACCAATGAATAAGAATGCAATGAATGAGCCTCACACAATAAGCAGTCAGGAAAAGCCCCATAGATTTTAAAAACCATTAGTAACAGCAGCCCCAGGAGAAATGGCTGTTACTGGTGGGATGTTTTGAAAGCCTTAAAATAGCTTGTCTGTATGTTCAGAACTTCTACAGGGCTTTTCATTGTTCTACCTAAAAGCTTGTGATACAGATTTTTTTTTTTGTCTGTTTTATGTACAGTTAGTTCCAGTTGTTCTTTTACCAGACAATGTGGGTGTAGTTTAACCTAATTTTGTCTAATCAGTGATGTAATGAATGTTTCACAGCACAGAGGACATGTTTCGTTGCCTTAAGATTCAAAGGGTGCATGTCTGAATGCATTGAATCCATTGGCTCTGTATTGTACTTAAGTACAGGTGGTGTAATTGCAGATGCTGCTGTCCTCTTAAGGGTTTCATGTTCAACGTTTGGTCAGTGACAACGCAGAAAGTTTCAAATATTACGTGGTTATTAGCTGTCTTATTTATATTACGTGCTGGCTGGATTCACTGCCTATTCCTAATTTCCGGTTTAAGGATGTGAACACTGAACTGGTCCCACCATCTCGGTAAAATAATTTGTAAGCATTAACAACAAACTTAAGACTAATGGGGTACTGTACGTTCTTCAAGTCAAGATTTTTTTTTTTTTTTTGAGTATATGCTATGATGTAGCCTTGGTATTGTGACAAAAATAGCTAATTCAACCAATTGTTGCAAATACAGACTTCCACCTGATAAATGTTTAAGGAAGCCATTTTTAATGTAATAGTGAGATGGAATATACTTAAATTTATATTAGGTCTTGTCTAGTATAAAACTACAGTATTTGCTGTAAAATTTTGCATGCTAATTATGGTTTCACAATGTATGTACAATACTAACAGTATTATGGTGACTTTAGTACATGTTTTCAAAGAATAAAACTAAATGTATAATGTTTCTTTTTACCATGTCCAAAATCTACACACATGGATGTTCTCCTTTGTTTGTAAACCTTTTTTCTGTTGTTTGAATTTGATTATTTAATGATTAATATATTGCAGAACTTGTGAATTCATTGCTGGTTCGGCCCTTTTTAATATCAGGGGAGTGATTGCATCCATTTCGTCGCATGTTATGGGGTTTCTCTGTAACTGCAGTCTTTTGCAAACATTATCTTTATTGAGAAGCAAACAAAATTTGGGATGTGGGGAGGCAGAAAAGTAGCCAACCCACATGGGGGAGAAAAAAAAAAATGAAGATTGTGGCATGTCCTAAAATGGTTTTATCTTGATATTAAAATGTGACATGGACAGGTCAGGCAGAAAAGGAACCAATGATGGGTGTGAGGGGTGTGGCCAGCAGAACAAAGGGGGGGATGACAACAGTGCTGTTCCCATACTGTTCTCTTTTGTTTGCTCATTGGAAAATGTTACTGACCAATCATGGCAAATGTTCATCCTCCAGTTACACCCTACCCCCTGGTTTTGGTACCTTGTTTTAGTGAAAAGGCTGATATGTGGGTTTTTTTTTTTCTCTTTTCAGTGTCTACATTTCCAACTTTTTCTGGAGGGTATGCACAGGACAAACTTAAGTGTGTCTGGGATGGAGTATTTTGATAATTTTGTAATGCATCTGTGAGCCACCACTATCTTATCCATGTAGGCTTTGGGTATGTGGGTGTCTCCTCTGCTGTGGACAGGCAACCCTGGATGCCTCTTTCCAGCTTTGTGGCTTTCTACAGCAACACTTATGCCCTTTAGTGTATTCCTCTATCTCCCACTGCCTAACACATGTGAAGAGAGGCGGTGGAGTAATGCCGCTCATATAAGCACATGTGTACATGTGTGGTGAGCAATGTGGATTGGAGGGAGTATGTTTGTGTGTGGCTCCCTGAATGCCTTTGTTGAAAGCAGTAAGATCGGTCTTTGTAGGTTGTCAGTGTGTTATGGCCTTCTGCTGTATTGTGAAAAGTGAAAAGCAGGTGAACCGTAAGCAGTTGGACCAGGAACATGATGTGAGTCTGTACTGTATCTACTGAATGGATGACTGGGCTGCGGGTTTTTTTTTTTTAAGCTTGGGGCCAATAAGGTTCTATGGAGGGAGGCATGCTGGGACAGTTTTCTGGCAACACTTTCTCCTGTGCTGACTTGGGAGGGGAGACGATTGTGTAACGTCTCTTCCTCTATGGAAGGGAAGTGGGGGCTGCCCCCAGAGAGAATAGCAGGAACAATTATAGCCAAGCACTCGCTTCTGAGGAACAATGGACTTCAGTTTGGGTGTGTGTATGTGTGTGCGCGCGCATGTTCCTCTCTGTGTGCATGTGCAGGATAGTATGCCTTAATGTGTAAAAACCATTTATTACAGAGGAAATGTAGGCCTAAATGAGAAGTTTAGAATCCAGAGTGGAGTGTGTTGGTGTGTTTTGGGAGGGGGTGTTTGGAAGGAGGGGGTGTGTGTGGAATTTTGTGCTGGCCAAAGGGGGTTTGTAGAAGCAGCAGCTGCTCTCTGGACGTCTCCGTTTGCAGACAAAGACGTCCCACTGGAGGTTGTCCACCTGCAGGCCCACATTCATGCATCTTTACATTCAATGTGACCCATTATCCCTCAGCTGGCAAAACCACAGCAGTAATTGCAGCAGGCGAGTTTGAGTGAGCCTTGTTTAAATCACCCCTGCAAGACTAACTTTGCCCTGTTGTTGTCTGCTCCTGTTCCATGGTGTGCTTTAGGTCCTGTGCTGAGCTCTGGTCCCATCCATGGTTTTTTACCCTTGCCAGAATTCCATCTCTTAGCTTCCTGTCCACCAACTACAAGAAAAGCAGGCACTTCCTGTTTGAGAGAAAAAAAACGACTGGTTCTGTACCACACACGCAAGACTGACCGTGCTGTTACTGTACCTTGTTAAAAAAAAGCCGTTTGTAATTTTGGCAATTGCACTTTCCATTTTGGCTTTTTGCAAATTTTTTTTGTGTCAGGATTTATAAAGTTCAGTAACTTCGGCCCCCCCCCCCCCCCAGCACTCTACAGATCATCCTGACCAGGCCTTCCTGTTTCTCTGACTGTTTTAGACACAGCAACAGCGCTTTGCACACAAACTGAGCAGACTTAGGCTATCCTTGCTTTACAATGAGGCACAGTGGCTGACAGATGCTCTCTCTGGTTGTCCCAAAAAGGCCTTGCTATGAGGCCTGTTTCGTCATGGCAACAGGCAGCGTACTGTCCTGGTTCCTCTGTTGACTTTGCAGTTGGCACTCAGGTCCTTGTCCTTCTATCCTGAAGGAGAAGCCATACTGCAGTTTTAACTTCTGATAGCCCCTAGCTTCTCATTTCAAAATGTATAAATTTTGAAGCTGTTGCCATGCACATTTGTTTTTTGACACATTTGTTAAATGCAGCTCTTCTGTAGAAGTCCCAAACTGAATATTGTTAGCACTTTGTGCACATACATGATGCTGTGTTGTCATGGCTGATGTGTTTTTGTGTACCCTTGCAGGGTGTGGCCATGTTTGTTGGGAGGCAGGGGAGACTATGTCGCCATACTGGACACGCGGTGTAGTGGGTTTTGCGCAGTGTTTATGTTGAGCCTGGCAGCATCCACGTGTGGTTCAGTGTTTCTGGGCTGATGACTAATGCTGCTCAAAACTCGCAGGGTGTGGACGCGTTGCCTCAGTGGCACTCTTGCCCTGGCCGGCCCAAAAGCACTCGCTTGGGGTTTGCTCCCTCCTCGCACAACCATGCCTCAAATCTGTTATGAATCGTTTTAAATGCTCCATTACAGTCGCATGACTTGTACAGTGACGTGAGAGCTGATTGGTCATAGGGGATAAATGACTTTCTTCAGTTCTTTACAGCTTTTTAACCTATTTACAATTTGGCAACATGTCAGTGCTCTGAATTTAAAGCATAGGCATTTCCTTATCATTCTTAACTTGCTGAAATTGCTGTGTGTGTGTGGGTGGGTTTTTTTTTTTTGTGTATTCTACATTACATTAAATTTAAGCACGCTATTCTAAATGATCATAAAACTTTACAATGAAAAGCCTTAGCCATAGAGATTGGTCAACAGAATGCACACTGTGCATTATATCAACTCACTTCTTTTAGGTGCTATTTATAAATGCATAAATGGCATAACTGCTTCAGTTAAAAACTGAAATGCTGCAGTGAAGTCATTGCAGCCTGCATTGTGGAGACCTAGTTTGCCTGAGTATTTAAAGTGGGTGGTGAGCTATATATAGCTAATGGTAGATTTGGCATGTTAAGTGTGTGTGTGTGTGTGTGTGTGTAAATCCGGTGGTCTTTGTGCAGTTTTTATTGTGAGGTGGTCTGCATGGATGCTGTGTGGGCGTGCGTGTGTCTGTTTGTTCGTGTTCTTTTGGGCCACCGCGGTAAAGTAGGCCAGGACAGGTTGATCCGGTTTCCATTCGTTTGAGTACGCGTGCCTAATTGGTGCTTCAAGGCAGCTGTGCAGCCCAGAGTTGGCACACTGTTCCCCTTCATTCACACCTACATGCTTGCATTTTCAATGCCTCAGTGTAACTGCCTCCCCCCCCTCCTTCCCATCATGTGTAGGGTCAGACCCAGTGGCTCCTTACAAACTTACCCCAGAGGTGGTGGGAGAAGTACTTTCTTGGTAATGGCACTGTAATACAGTACATACTCACAGTCCAGCTGGGAGCCGAGTTGGGACTACATTTTTAGCCATGGCCTTGTGTCCCTCTGACTTTGCCTGGCAACACTTCACTCGCTCTCTTCCTGGACCTCCGTCCTCCTGTTCTCACACAGTGCCGCTTGCCCCCCCCTCTTATTTTATAACCAGGAACTGTGGTACAAGGAGCAGCCCAGACAGGAATGAGAGGGGCTCGTCTTTCTGTCAGTCTGCCTGACAACCCCCCTCCAGCCACCCGCGCGCGCACACAGACCCCAGTTTTAAATAGGCAGACATTTTAATGCGATGTGATGGATCCAACTACTAGCATTTAAAAGTTCAGTCTGTCCTGAATGCTATATTTTACTGCACCTTACTTTTATTTGTGTGAGGTGTCTCCCTGTGCAGCTTGGGTTGGAGACTTTCTGGTGATCTCACATGTACACACTCGCTCACCCACTCACCTTTCTGCTTTCTTGACTGCCAAACACACAGGCCAAACGTGTTTTGATGTTCCTGTGTCTTGTAGTTGACCAGAGATTTATCATTTTGATCAGTTTTGTCTGTTGCGCACTTTACATTTGCCAGCATATTATTGGTTTAGACAGAAAAAAAAATTATAAAATGGTTATGAGACAGAACTTGAAATTGTATGCTTATAACAATACTTAGCCATCTGAAAATATATGAAAGAAGAAGGTTCTTGGTTGTACGGTCTTTAATTCTCATTTTTGTATTACGGCCATTTATCATTTGTTATAATGTGCCAGTTTTGGCTTTGTATAAAATTGCATGAAGTATAAGTGTTGCCTGTCTGTTGTGTTGCAGGTCTCAGTCCCTCAATCAATGGAGAAAGTGGGCAGAATGTGGAGCAACCTGAAGAATCGCTGTCAGACACTGTTCCACAGTGAGAGTGCTGAGCACAGTGGCACCGCCCTGGAAGCCAGCTCTGTGTGTTGTGTAGTAGATCCCACCAGGGGCGTTCGCCTTGCAGAGCCCCTGATCTCACGAACCGCCAGCCCTGCCCGCACCCTGTCACCAGTCCCTGTATCGACCGAAGGTCTAAGGACACGTCGGGGCCACAACTGCGTCTCTGATGCCCCCCAGATCGTGGAGATATCCATTGACAAGGAGGCCGAGGACCGGCGCGCCCCAGAGGGCGTGCTGCTCACGCGGCGGGATTCCTACTCACGGCATGCTCCCTGGGGTGGCAAAAAGAAGCACTCGTGCTCCACCAAGACCCAGAGCTCGCTGGAGACAGATAAAAGACCAGGACGTTCTCGCAACGCTGCTCTGCGGCGTGAACGGCGTTACGGTGTTAGCTCGGTGCGTGACGCGGACTCAGGCAGCGGATGTTCGCTACGGCAGCGGCTGCACGACACTGTTGGGCTCTGCCTGCCGCTGCGGCCGCGGTCCCGCTCCGCCAGGGCACTCTTTGCTTCCAAGCGCAAGATTCACCTGACGGAGCTGATGCTGGAGAAGTGCCCTTTCCCTCCTGGCTCAGACTTAGCCCACAAGTGGCACCTGATCAAGCAACACACGGCCCCGGTGAGCCCGCAGTCCAGCACGCTGCTGGATGCCTTTGACCCCGTGCATCCCTCCCCCGAGGATGAGGAGGAGCGCTTGCGGGAACGGCGGCGGCTCAGCATTGAGGAGGGCGTGGACCCCCCGCCTAATGCCCAGATCCACACATTTGAGGCTACAGCCCAGCTCGGATCCCTGTATAAGCTGGGGCCCAAAATGGCACCGGGGATCAGTGATGGCCCCAGTGACGTTAGGGCCGCAAGTGGCTCAGGCATGTCATGCGCGGCGGGTCTGACGACTGCCTCGGTGGCCGCACAGTCGCAGGACTGCGACTCTGAGGAGGATTCCACCACACTCTGCCTGCAGCCCCGCCGACCCAAGCAGCGGCACACGTCTGGCGATGCCCACTTGGGTCGGCAGGGCCCCTGGAAGGTGCACACACAGATCGACTACATACACTGCCTGGTGCCAGACCTGTTGCAGATCACTGGGCTGCCCTGCTACTGGGGAGTGATGGACCGCTATGAGGCCGAAGCACTGCTTGAAGGCAAGCCCGAGGGCACGTTCCTACTCCGTGACTCTGCCCAGGAGGACTACCTTTTTTCCGTCAGCTTCCGCCGCTACAACCGCTCGCTGCATGCTCGTATCGAGCAGTGGAACCACAACTTCAGCTTTGATGCGCACGACCCATGTGTGTTCCACTCGTCCACGGTGACGGGCCTGCTGGAGCACTACAAGGACCCAAGCTCCTGCATGTTCTTTGAGCCGCTGCTGACAGCGCCGCTGCACCGGACCTTCCCATTTAGTCTGCAGCACTTGGCCCGTGCCGCCATCTGCCGCCGTACCACCTACGACGGGATCAGTGGCCTGCCGCTGCCCCCAGCCCTGCACGACTTCCTGAAGGAATATCACTACAAGCAGAAGGTGCGCGTACGCTGGCTGGAGCGTGAGCCACTCAAGCTTAAATAGGGCCCCAGATGAGGCAGTGGTGCCTTGTCTCACGCACTTCTACACATGTTCTTACATCAGTTTCCTCACAGGGGAGATGCAAGTGTCAAAACTGTCAGCACCATTCGGTCACCATGCTGGTCCAGCACTCAAAGCGCTCAGTGTGGGTGGACCTCGAGATCTGACAGCAGACAGGCTCAAACTAGACAGACGTGTTAGTAATCCTACCGTTTTAGTTAATATGTCACAAAGACTACATACCGTATAAGTGTATTCAGCATATGCTCTCTGGTGAGCATATTTTTCAGCCTCACGCTGGTTTTAAACGCGGGGAACTGTGGCCATTCAGTGCCACTTGTGCTCTCTGCTTCTGTCTGTCTGATCCCTGGGGGGGGGGGGGTGATAAACCCCAAGGACCTGGTGGGAGGGAGGGACAGACGGACTGACCTACCTGTCAAGTCTGCATGTACCTTCACATCACCATCTGGCCTCTCCATTTATATATATGTATATCTATATATATAATTTTATATATTATATGTTTATGTATATATAATATATAAAATTAATGTATGGTTAAAAACAGTAAAAATTTAGCATTGCTGTATGTTACTGTTGACTTGAACTTAAAGTCTCCCTTTCTCTTTGACTTTTCATAAAGCAACTATGCGGTTCCCTTGCATTTGAGAAGTGCGGTGTTTTAATGCGGACGCGATGTCTTGTTTCGAGAGCCAGGGACTTCTGGTCTCTACCTGCTGGCCGTTACTCCTGGGGGAAGTGGGGGGGTCCTGTGTCCCTGCTTCTGGACCATAGCCCTTGAACAAAGCAGAGGTGAAGTGAATGAAGGCCAGCTCTACAGCGGGATCGATCTCCAGAGTGGGACAAGGAGACGCCTCCACTTTGGACTCTCTGCCCCCCAAAGAAAAATCACGCTCCTGCATGTGTGCCTACAGTGTCTGTGTCATGTGACATGAGTGTGCCTGTTCCTAAAACTTCAGTAGTATGCATATTGCTTTTTTTTTTTTGGTTAGTTATCTTATGTAAACCTAATTCCTGCCTCTGATTGCACCTGGGGTGAATATATACATAAGTATTTGTTTGTAAGAACAGAACTCTGTTAGCGGGACTAGGAGTGACTGGCTTCGGCACTTTAGCTCCTGTCTGCACAAACAAGTGGGAGTGTTGGGCAATATGACCCTACCGCAAGTGGGACCACCACGAAAGGACGTGTGCATTCACACGTTCATGCACACAGACACACAGGACACGATCTGTAGAGGGCCAAGTCAACATTAAGCTCTAACTTCTGTATTCTTTGTCATGTTTTGTGATCTTGCATTTAACACTTGACAACAGATGCGCCTCTTGTAAACATGATTTGGTCTCTGCCTCTAGGAAAGAGGCCGGTATTTCTATTTTTGATGTATTTAAGATGTATATCCCAGATGAAATCTAATTTTTTTTAAATCAGACTGAATGTGGAGAAGGTAATCAATGACTGAAATTGTCTTGTCTTTTTTTTTTTTTTTTTTTTTTCCTCCTCTTTCTCCGTTATACCTGTTTGGTTTAGCCCTCATGCTGGACATGATTATATAATTCTTGTTTCTGATGAACAAACCTGGCCCCATTAGTTTACCTGTTGCACCAGGACAGTTTAGTGAAGAGAAATACTTTAAGTATTCCCTGTTTTAGGGAAGTTGAATTTTGTGGAGATTATGGTTGGGGACTGACTGGTATGCAAGAAAAAAAATGGAGCACCATAGTTGCTTTATGTAATACATTGCACTGTTCCTTTAAATGTGTGTAACTTACAGTAAGAAATTTCTTGCCAAATTAATGTGTAGCTTGTGTTCTGCACTAACCCGATCCATGACCTAGTGTTACTGACTTTTGCATTGGTGGAGATGGCAGAATCTTCGTGCCTTGATGTTACTATTGTTCGACTTCCTCTGGTGCAAAACCAGGCAAGAGCAAGTGAGTTATGGGATGTATGCATTATGTTCTGAAAATCGTGTGAGAAAAATGTTTGCGGAACATTCTACAGTACCTTAAAGAAACGAAGAAAGGGTGCAGATATTTTTTATAAGAATATATAAACTCAACTCGCTTTCTGAGGTTTATGGTGCGCACTTGCATATGTGTGACTGTCAGCAAGGATGTTGTGGTGCTATTTTAGGGTTGTTAGAGCAGTCTGTTATCAGGCTTGAAAGGGTTTTATGACTAGACCCACTTGCATATTGTATGTCTGTTTTACTTAAATATGTTTTGCTCCCTTGCCTTGAATGTCTACCTGCAGTACCTGTTAAAGTGAAAGGAAGTGCTATCCCTGATCCGAGATGTGCTTTGATTGGTTACTTTAGAATAGGTCTGCCAAATTCCCCCAGCACAATCCTCTAGACTTCAGGCTTGTTTCTACTTTCCCTTCTGTTTCCAGACATCCATATAGATTTTTTTTAACAGATTCCATGTATGATTACGCTTCAAATTAGGTCATTCTAATAATTTTGAGAAAAAGTATTTTGTTAAGGTTCTCAGTACTGTATGTAGATAGGAATTGGGGTGATGTGGGCTGTAGATTAATTTTGTGCCTGTGTGTGGAAATCTGTGCACAAGTATCAGTGTCACACTGAAGTAGCCTTCATCGTGAGGAAACTGTTACAGCATCCTGTGTCTTGTATGCTTGTTAGATCAGTGAAAACCTTCGAGGATGACATGGATGGACTGGAGACTTTAGTGTGAATGTTAGAGTCGTCCTGCACACAAGTGAGATTGCCGACATCATATGCTTCTACATGTGCACTAATGCTGAAACTTGAACCCTTAGTGGATCCACTCAGAGGGCTACGAGTTTGTCCTACATTTATATGAAAGTTTTAAAAGGAAAATGTATTAATATAGTTTTAAATGGATATTTTTGATATTACTAATGATGAAACGGTAACAGTGACAAATGCAGATCTTGTAGGAATGCTGGTGGTTTTTTGAGATTTGTACCTTGTTGAGTCTTGAGATCAGAGGTCAGTCTGGAGCTGAGCAGTTGCTCACACATTGAGTAAGGCTTCATTCAGTTGAGGGATCTTATAGTCATCTTAGTCTCTCTCAAAGAATGGAGAAAGACATGGAAATGGTGCAATTGTGTGTCTGTGTGTGTTTGAATTAGCGTGACCAAAGGCTGTGTTTTTCAAAGCTTCACACAAGTAGAGACACGCTGACTTGGAAGAGAAGCTCTCGTTTCTACAAACCTCCCAGCTCACAGCCTGTAATTCGCACATCAGTGGGTGAGGGCTTTTTATTTTCTGCTCAGTAACATGGTAACATTTCAAAATCTTGTATGTAATATGTCAGAGATGTTGATTGGCTGAAAGTTAGAGTAAAGCTTGAGCCTGGACAGTTCAGCTGCCAGTGGCTGAAAATACTGAAGTATTGCAGCGGTGTGGCCAAGCTGATATAGAGTAACAAATGGCAAATTTTCTCTCACATATTAATTGTAGGTTTCTTGTGGGAAGCATTTCTGACTTGGCAGTAGATCGACTTCACATCTACGTAGTTTTACCTTCCACAGCTCATGGCTGTGAAGTACTTGTCTCTTATTCATGCAACCTCCTTGTTATTATAACTTATTGATGTCATCCTATGACTTGGGTAATATGCAGTTCTACCCATTGTTCAGTACTGCAACTGTAGAATAGTTTTACAATACCGGCCTTTTACCGTCGATATAAAACCATTAAACTTGTAGTCGGTCCTCACGCCCCAAAGGTTTTTGTATTCTGAAATGTTTCTATAGGTGGTTTTTGTCAATCCAAATACACAATATGTTATCTGGATGGATGAGTAGTTTTTCATGTAGGTCTTGCATGTATCCTTTGTCTGTCCACATTCTCTTATGACATCGTGGCCAAACCTCACAAGCTAAAGTATGAGAGATGGTATATTGGTTTAGGCAGCTGAGGTGGGTCTGGCTCCATCACCTGCCTGTGTCCACAACATTGTTTTTATTCATGGGACTGTGCTGATCCTTTTGGAGATTGTTCCTGTCCACCCCCGATACAGTGACTGCTAATCTGAAGGCTAAATTTACTCCCCTTCATCTAAATTTAGCTGTCGCTGAGAGGGTCGACTCAGCCTTTGGTGCATAATGCCCTCGCCAGGTGGCTCTTGGGCCCTCAGACAGTTCTTCCTTTCATTCTGTTTCGCTGTCTTACTCTTTGTCTCTCTGGCCTCCTCGCCATGTCTGGCTTGCTGTGTCACAGCGTAATACGCCAGTATTGCAGTGCACACGTGCACTGGAGCTGAGATCTCCAGATCAGGGGGTGTACCTTGTGTACTGGTGAGTGCAGTAGGAACCAAAACCGAATTAATGGCACTTTATAATCTCCAAGGGGTTTTTCAGAGAATTGAGGGTTTAGTCCTGGAGCCCTTACCTTAACTGCTTTGTTTCTCTCCTTCTGTGGTGCGTGCGTGCGTGCGTGCGTGCGTGCGTGTGGCTTCTCCACGTGGTGCAGGTTTGGCTGGACACGAGTAGCTTGTTGCTGAGGGCTGGCTTGTCAACGCTCAGGTGCCGATGATCACTGACGATGAGTTTCACGGAGGCACCTTTGTGGCAGATATGCAGTATTGATGGGCGTGTGTGAGGCACTCGTTTCTGTGGCACACCACAGCTCGGTTCAGAGTTTGGGTTTGAGCTCCTTCTGCCTTTGGCCTTCATGACTTTGATTGAACTGTGCTTGGATTTGGGCTGCTGGGGAGGCTGGTGTTTAGTGTAGAGTATGAGACCGGACCCCGCTGTATGGTGTGTGAACGGAATAATCCAAAGGAAACCAAGGGCTTCAAGAGGATAGGAGGAACTTGCTTTAGGTGAGGCACTGCTGCTGGCCCTTTAATTTCCTCTGGTGTGAGCACTTGTGCAGTTTGACATGCATGTCATAACCAGGACTGTCCATTATCCTGGGGTCAAAATTTAGCTCCTCCATTTCTCTCCTTAAAGAGCACAAAGTGGCAGTTTATTATTATTTTTTAATTGTTTTTAACTGTGTCCCTTTATTCGGTCATTGTGTATGTGTAATGCAAAATGCACTATGTGGGTTATGGGGGAGGGGGGCATATTAATTGGTTGACAGAGACAGTTCAATCCTGTGTTATCCTTAATGATTGGGCATCTCTATTATAAGGTTTAGTTCTTCAAAATGTATCTTTCTGTTCAGCTATGTGATAAATTCGGACAGGTCAGTAATGCAATATGCAAATAGATTGAAAACTAAAGATTTTTTTCCTTACTTTTCCCTAATATGCAATGGAGTGAAATGTAGCCATTGTTGCGGTTCTGTGACACTTTAATGCTGTATGTGCACATTGATGGGTTGAGGAAACTCTGATGCCATAGCAACAGAATCTGACAATGATGAGAGGTTAATGGCGAGCACTTTGTGGCACTGGCTTCTCCACATCTCACATCCTGACTGCCTTGCCCAATCTGAATGATGGGACAGAGCCATTCAGTCCAAGGCTCCGCCCACAGTCGCTCTCACTAATTTATGGAACGTCATTTTTCTCTCCCACATCTCTCCCTCCTTTTTAAACACTGCCATCAGTTTGGAAGGATTTAGAAAGTGTATTTTTTTTTTTTTCCCTAATGTAATCATATTCACATCTCTGTTCTCCATTTCTGTCCCACTGAGCTAGTTAAGCTGACATAATTGTTTTGCTACAGTATAATACTGTAAGTTCCTTTGCAGAACCATAAGATGCATCACTTTTGTCTTTGTGTGTAGTTGTCACTCTCCGTGCTTGGCTTATGTTTCATTGTCTTAATATTCCAAATAAAACCAATGTAAATGTAAAACTTTCCTGTGTCTTTTTTCCCCTTAGGAGTTTTCACCACTGTCATACATGAATTGATTGTCAGAAAAGGGTAATGTAAAGATGTCTGTCAAGTTTAAGAACACATTCTGCAGTGAGATTCATTGTGGTCGTGTATGATTTTGCTCTAATGTATGTTAGGGTGCTTTCACACCTGCCTTGTTTAGTTTGGATGAATCAAACTCTGGTTCCATTGGACAGGTTTGAGCACAGCAGTCTAATTCGGGTGCGGACTAAAAGAACTGCATTGAGAGGTGGTTTCAGTCTGGTCCCAAATGAACCTTGGAGCAGTCAATTTGTGATCTGAACATGATCCGACCTCGATCCAGATCAACTACAAAGAGCACGCTGCAAGTTTTATCTAAGTAGCTCCCTTAGCCAGGTGCAGTTTGCATGTTGGGATACAGCATAACCAATGCGAACAGCTGAGACATCTAGCACTAGCAGTAAGCAGGACAGTGGTCTGACCTGGACTAGCAAAGATGTGCGTTGCCTTCTTGATATTTGAGAAGATAACGTCAGCTCACACAAACAGCTCAAAAACACCAAAGTGTTCAAAATGTTAAGTCAACATCTTAAGGAGAAGGGACTTGTACTGCTAAACAGTGGTGTGTGAAAGTGGGGGGGGGGGGAAACAGGTAACTGTACAGATATTTTCTCAAAACTAGTAATTAACAGTTGTGGTATTTTTCCACGTTGCAGAGCAAATTTCTTTCATATGGCTATTCACCAATACAGAGTACAGATCCTCTTACTATGTTTATATTTACGTTCCCTTTCCTGCTTCAGGTTCTTTTAACCATTGAATGAAGAGAACAGTCTGACGTGGCTGATAGTGACGCATTTTGGTTCGCTTGGGTTTTTCCCCTATGTGAACAGAAACCGAACTGACAAGAAAATGGACCAAATATGAAAATTAGCCCACTGATTCAGACTAAAACAAGTGAACTACAGGTTTGAAAGTACGCTTAGTGACTCCAGAACAGACAGCTACATTTCAATATAAAAATAAAGGAGGTTAGTCTGATTAAGTGTTTTGATTTAGCTACACGGAGCATTTTTATGTAGGAGTGTGTGAAGCCCTATGTACATTTATTGGGGCTCCCATTCTGTGTTCCTTCCACCCACCTTCCTGTAGAAGAAAGCTCATTGTTGTGCCTGTGCTGGGCACCTGAAGACTTACTGAGGCTTTGTTCCTCTGCCCCAAGGTCTGCACTGTATGCTTTCACCCTACAGGCTTGCAACCAGAAGGCAGCAGGGTGCTATGCTGTCTTGTCCCCTGCCCAGAAGGCTCTCTGTGGCTACCTGCTGCCAGGAACACGACAGACAGTGAGTGTCTGCTGCTGAGAGCCCGGAACTCTGAACACACCTCTCAAGTAAATGAAGTAAAAATAGCATGTAGGTTATCAGTTTCATGTTGGCTACCCAAGGCTTATAAATAATGGAGGCTGTCCACGGAAGGAGAACTGAGACGGGCCGACGGTCATGAGGCAGGCCGTGGCACCGAACACGCCAGGCCAGTGTGGTGACATGCACGCGCTAAGCAATATGCTGCTCCTGAGGTTCTCCGAAAGTGCCCCAGGCCGTCAGCCACACCTTCCCTGATGTGCACCCTGTTCTTGTCCTGCCAGAAGGTGGAACAATTGGATCAGGGGTTGCGGAAGTACAGGTGATTGGGCTGAGTGTAGTCACTGCCTGGAATTTCTCTGGCAGTATCTGCAGTTGCTGGTCAGTGATACACTACAGCTGGAACAGCCCGCATTATGATGCTCTGTGTAATGGTCCCAGTGGAATGGGCACAGTCTTCCTCCATGAAGCACTGGAATTTCCTCTGGTTGTTAATATTGAAGCTTCTCCCAGGGTTTATGGCTTTACAAGGAGGCCTCCAGGCCTGCTCTTGTTTTCTCAAACATTACAAGCCTAGGGTTAGTGTGCACCCTGCACCTCCCCTTTGCTCCATGTAAGACCAAGAGTCAGAGCAGACGTGCTGAGGGTCCGGAGTCCCACACCGCTCAGCCGTTGCTGGCAGACTGGTGTAGTACCTGAGCAATAGGGTGGAAGTGCACGCCAGGAAGTGTGGCTGCTCCATGCTTGCTGGGCCCTGTCCAAGTTTGTGGCAGCAAGCAGAGCGATGACCTCCCTCTCACCCTTTGATTGTGTGTATATATGTGTAATCGTGCACGCGTGCACGCTATGCCAAAAACGTAATGGTTATGAAAATATTGTTGGGGGGGATACGTCAATCAATGAGCGGACAATGAGAGAAAAAAAAATAAACTTGGACCAAGACCAGGTGTGTGGATTATGACTGTTTTGCTGTATGATAGTAAGGCAGAAAAGAGGCCGACTGACCCAATAAACTATTATACTCACTCGCAAATGTTTTCACAAAGGTTGTTCAGTTTTGTAACGTCTTCTGTCATGACCTTTATGTGTACAGGTCTTTGGTTTGTCTGGTATGATGCATTAAAATACATGATACCATGTTGAAGTATAGGTTCCTCAGAAGACTAAATGGTGGTTCTGAAACCTAGATATCTTAAAAGGCACCCATTGCTGTATTTGTCCTGCTGACCTTACAGCACCATCAGTATTCCTAATATGGTACTGTTAAGCAAATGAGGTTTTCCTTGAAGGTGGCATTACCCCTGGCTGTTCTGGAGGACATGGTATTCTAGTATTCACACTGAGGTATTCAACTGCATGACGTCAAGATGGGTGCAGACTGGTGCCTTCTGAACCCCTATGTCTCCTCTTCCAGAGGAGCACATCTTCCAGAGTGCTAAATAAAACCACATCCTGTGCTGATCATTTGGCAAATGTTGTCCTACAGGATTCAGGCTAAAAGCTAACTGCTTACCCCTATCTGTGTGGGACTGAGGTGGGGTGAAAGAGCCTTGTTTACAACGGGGAGCTGGGGAGCTACCTGTGGGGTGTCTGTTTAGATAGTTTGGCCTGGGAGGCTGACTGCCAAATTCATAGGGTGGCTCTGAAACTTCTCTCTCCTCCTGTTAATTATCTTTCATCTGAATATCTCACCTTTTCCTGTTGCCTGCTTTTCTTTAGCATGAAGCAGATACTAGGGGTGTTGCTGTTTGACAGTAAACATAGATATACCTATTCAGTATAATTTACTGCTTGCAGATTCCAAGACCACACAACAACAGACCAGTCTGGGTGAAATACATTCTGTGTGAAGGCTGTTGAGAAAGAAATGTTAAATATGTAGTGCCAGAACAAATGCCTTCCACATCATTAAACAGGTATAGCTAAAAATTTACCTTTAAAACACAATCACTGTTGTCTCCAGCAGTCATTACATTTTTCTTTCTGTTGCCTTTCCACATTTCCCTTTGAATTTGAAGTTTTAATGTTCATTATAACAAAACTTATAGTGGTTACATATTTCACTGTTAATGTTGGCACACTTGAACATTTGTGGTTACGTATTCCACTGAAGACACGATTGGTTTGCTGTCTGACTTTATCATCAGTCATGTTTAAGCGAGTCTACAGTCAGAAGGTAGGATAAAACATATATATTCAGACAAAATGAACTGGAACTATTGGATCTAGAAGGCTATGAGAAAATTTTCCTGAAGTACTTCTCTGACCACTTGCATGTTCTGTAGTAAAAATTCTTATAACAAGTATTAGGAATGTTTCCCAGTGCCTTTACAGGCTGATGATCCATGAGACAAACACCGTGCTGCCCACCCTCCAAGTCAGTGGTGTTCTCTTACACTTCTGTAATGCTTGTATTTGAGACAACTCCATGTGTGTATGAATGTCTTCCCCCTTCCCCCACCTCCATTTCTCTGTCCCTCTGTTATTTAGCACCACCATTGTCCTCAATTGCCCTCCTATAGCCTGTGGTCTTCAACTCACTTACCTCCTCTGAAGACTCCCACTTGATTCTCCTGGTGTCACTTTTCGGCCAGCTCACCTCTCATCACAGAGCATTGGGGAACACGATTTCTGGGCATTTTGCCTTTAAAACCATCCACTCTTTATACAACCCCTGCACCCCACGGATTCCAGTAAATGGACTTCCACTGCTTATTTTACTTCCTCTCTGTGAAATGTTATATTTATATTTTTCTATTGCCTGCATATGTGCTGTTTTTTTTAAGTAAGGAGAAAGTTGGGACTGCCTTGAAGATGTCGACCTGAGGCTAAATATAAGCAAGCTGTTAGGCCTGGAATAATCAGAGTGGTGTTTAAAATAGCATGGCCGTGGTTTTCTGCTTCTCTGCCTGCTTCTCCACCATCCCGCTGCACAACATCGGGGCTTGGCTGCCCTTCCTGTAAACTTAGAGCCCAGGAGCTGTGTATACGCTTACCTCCTCTCTCCCACCTTGGGAAGGTTCTGGAAGGGCCCTTCTCCTTGATGATGCTGTTGGAGTTACTGTGCTTATGTGAATTATGACAAGTCCCTGGTTGTGTCTCCTCTTTGAATTTGTACTTTGGGGCCAATGTTCCAGAATGATGTTCCAGGATTTTTTGTTCTCCAAAGAGCTGAAAGATCCAGTTTGGATGAAGGTGGGTGACTGGTAAGGTCCACAATTGGAGAAACATATTTTTGGCCTAATTGCTTACAGACATGCTTAAAAGGTATAAACTGTCTTTCAAAATATAATGGACACAGCATTAGCTAAGGACACTTTTCCACCGCACTACGTACTGAACTGTTAGTAGTAAAAAGCCGGTACTTGCCTTCCCCCCCACCCTCTGGTGCAGTGTCAATATCTCTATAAAAGTGCCAAACCAACTGTGGTACTTATTTGGTACTTTAGTACTAAAGGGTGGTACTTACAAATGTGTTAATGATGGTTGGCAAATAACATGCCAAACCTAAAATACGTCTGCCATTTTGAAAACTCTGAAAGCAAGATAAAAAGTAATAAGTTTGTGGGCAAATGATGAAACCCAAGCTTTGTCATCTGGTTAAAATATACTTAATATAGGCAGTATTTATGTACCACCATATAGACATGTCTTAAGAAAGGCTTCTAAGTAGATGCATAATTAATTTTATATTAGAGCTGCTTGTAAGTTATGCCATTAAAACTCCACGTGTTTCTGATCATGTGCAGTTAATGAAGAGAGAATTACAGCAGTAAATCTTAATGATGTGTATTTTGTTCGATGTGTTTAAGATGTGCGCACGTGACGCGTTTAGCACGTGCATATTAAGAAAATGTCCTGTACATGCCATTACCCAGCCTGCCCCTGTTACCGGGTCACTCTTTACTCCTTATCACTTGTCTCTGGGATGTCCTTGTTTCTTTAGACATTGAGAGAAAATATCAGTGTGGGCTGCTGCAGATCAGTGACGCTCTGTGATTTCATGCCCACGCATGGCTGCCTTGTCTGCTCTTTGCTCTTCAGCACTCAGTGCTCACATGTCAGGGCTGCATACTGGAGCTGCACGGCACTTACAGCCACGGGACACAGAAAGGTGAAGGCAGTAAAAACTGCGACCCAAACAGAAGTTATCTGAAACCGATATCATCGTTTTGACTTCAGTGGCAATACCCCTGGCTGCGCTAAATTTCACTTCCGCTTCCTCTCCTCAACGCTTGTTCGCACCCCAATGTTAACGGCGCATTTTTCCTGTGGGTGGCACGGTTGCCCCCCAGTGGTAAAGGCACAAGGTTCTAAGCGAGCGAGGCCACACTGGAACCACACGTAGTGTGTGTTGAGCCTCGTGGCACTGGGGTGTTCCGTAGGCTATGCTGAAGGCAGGCTCTGTTCTTCTCCTAGCTGCTAAAGCGCCACTTCACTTCAGTGCTCTGTCTGAATGAAATTATTGCGGATCTCCTTCAGATTAGCCTGTATTTATTCAGGTGTGATTTATACATAAGCCTTTCCTCTCTCCCTCCCTTCCTCCCTCTTGCTCTCCTGCTCACCCAGTCATTGAGCCAAAACATTTGAAGAGAATCACTGTTCGCTATAGAGATGAATGCTGTAATAACATACAAATAACAGCAGTGCAAGTAATGATTAAAGTTGCTTTTGCTAATGCTCACCAAACATCCTGTATAAAATTATGTAAAAAGTTAAAAACTGATCTGGTGGTATTTTATTGTTACCAGGAATTACAATTTGAAAGTGCTATGAACAGCATCATAAGTGAAAACAGAAATCTCGGCGAGCCCTTGTTATTCCAGGACGAGGTGGTGTGTCGTTAACAATTAAAAGAAACCACTAACCCCGTGGTCCATATTTGGCCTGCTGTCACTGATGCGGACACATCACCAGCCCTGACTGTAAACCTGGGGCTCGTTAAACTGGAAAAATACAACCTGGCTGTAAGCCTATAAGGCAACGTTTACGCATTTTACACCGTATGGTTTGGAATAGGTTTGCTCAGCAAGGTTCTGGCATCATGACGATTTGGGTCTTTTGGTGCTCTGCTTGCTGTCTTTCTTTACTGTTGAACAGACCAAGTAAATGGAAGTTCTCAGCCCACCAGGATTTCATATTACAGCAATAACATTATCATGATCGTTTCATTAAAACGCACGGGCACACTCATTGCAACATATTGTATGGAATGTTAAAGTGAATTAATGTTTTTCCTGTTTCCACTGACAGTATGCTGTAATAAGAATTAAAGTTGTTTTAACTTTGTAAGCAATTCAGTTTTTCTGTAAACCAACCTGCATTATCAAATACTACGAAATGACGCATCTTTTTGATTTGGCTGTAGTTGGGAGAGTGCATTAAAAATCATTTCAGGGTTGGTTTTTGGCAAACTCTGACGTTATGTGAAGGAGTGGTTTGATTGGCATAGTAAATCCCTGGGTCAGCCCAATGGGACTGGCGAGCAGTGAACAGCACTGGGGCAGTGGTGCATTCTGGGTGAAACTCAGCAGGGAAATCAAAAACACTGTAATGTTGTATATGTCTCACCCTCTTTTCCCAAGGCCTCCTGTGTATTTCTTCCCAGAAGGATGAATCAGAAAGGCTCACCACAGACCCCTTTCATTCCAACCTTTCAGGCCACATTAAAAGGAAGGGAAAAGGAGGAAGGGGGGGGGGGGGTTTATGACTGCATTATCCCACTGATCGCTAGGGAGAAGTGTGACTCACTCAGCTGCCGTGATGACGCATAGCAATTTCAACACCACAGTAGGACTGGAACCCTGTACCAGCCCACCCCTACAACAAAGGCCAGTGCAGGATTAATTACTAGTCCCACATACTGAGCCCAGGACAAAGTCTGGTGTCAAATACCCCGTGTCAAAATCGCTCCTAAGTCTATTATTAAACGCCACATCCCTCAAGTTAGAGCACGAGTTTGGCATCAGAGTAGTAGCAGGAGCAAAGAGTGACGCGTTGTCCTCTCTGATGAATGATGGAAGTGTCAATGAATCAGGTTAAGCACGAGACAGGTCGCTTGGGGACTGGGCACACTGAAATTTGCACTGTCATACATGCTCTTTTTAATGAGTGGAGCGCAGTAATTATTAGCACAATATGTCAATATTTTGGGGGTTACGCTGCACAAGTTCGAGAGTTTCCTGTCTCTGTTCTCATAGCGTGCATGACTGAGATGACAAAGAGATGGTCCTTGACTGGCTATGGGATTTCTCACCCCCTTCTTTGGTCTGTGGCTTGTGGCCGGAGGTCCTGATTCATCAAGGTGTCGCTAAGATTGCGTGACACTAAGATCTCCAGCAGTAGCGTACTGAATCTTGTTTCGGCACCAAGGTGATGTCACCCTGGCTGAATGTGATGCATGTGACCCACTGGGATTGCAAAGTCGCAAACCTGACGAACAAACTTCTTGGAATCACTGCGTCACTGGCAGATTGTGAAAGCAACCTTTTGCATCCGATGTCACTCCTTAGACAAGTCCAGGCATGTTTTGTAATATAGCTCACAGAAAAGCTGTTTTTTTAGTGGCCTTTTTGTTATGGGGTACTACAGTATACAAATTCAGCACTCTCCTCATGGTAATTACTACAGAAAATAAAATATGTATGTATATAACATGGCATAAGGCACAGTTTGGTCACAGTGTCACACTAACATTCTCACATTCACGACTTCCATGAAACCCACGTTTCTCTTCTGTCTTATAATTTAATGACCTAGTAAATCAATACAATACAATTTCTCTTCTGCTGTTAACAGATACATAGTTTAAAACAGAAAACTACTAGAAGACGCACTTGCAGAGACAATTAATTTTGTGGAGGGTTTTCCTAACATGTCTTTTGAATCCAGCACCGCATGTTGAAGAGCACACAGTTTGTCATGAACTAAAAAGCAGAGGGAATAACATTTTGCTAGGTGATTTTAATTCAGGTTTAATTAAGGTGTTTCTGGAGTCCACTGACAGATTTTAAAAATATAAAGGTCTTGCTACATACAAAATGATTTTTTAGAAATTTATTAGCTAAAGTTGCATGCTGAAAAACTAGATTTTGAGGAATTACACCCGGTCTCTTCTTCATTCTCTCTCTCTCTCTCTCTCTCTCTCTCTCTCTCTCTCTCTTCCTCTCTTCCCCCCTCCATTGCCCTCCAGTCCTGTCTCCCTGTCTCCCTATCTCTCTCATTCCCCCTCACCCACTGTTACCCTTTTCCTCCTTATCTCTCTTTCCCTTACCCTCCAGTCTTCTCTCTCTCCTTCTTTCTTTCGGCCACTCTTGCTCCCCCACCCTGTTTCACTTATACACATGCACACACTCATTCCACCCACCCATTTTGTTACCTGTCTGTTTTCAGGACAGGTTTTTGGAGACCTGTTTTTAAAAGCTCTCTGTCCTGCCAGCTTCAGCATTTTTCAGTCTCGGTGATGAAGAGGAGTGATCACTGGCTGGAAGAGATGGACTCTGTTCACCTGTGATATGTGATGGGAGATTGCGCACTAAAACTCTGATAAACAGCTTTCTTCTCTTCTGAAAACAGCCTTCTGGAAGCCCCTGGAACAAGACAGAGACAAATTATTTCTCCAGGGTTTCCACCATGTTGCAACAATAACGTAGATATACCATAGTCTAGTAACCTTGCTGTTTAAAGTTTGATATGGGACAAGAACTGTTTTTATAAAGTATGGTCCAAAAAAGGAACAATGTACCCTAACTTTCACAGGGCCTTTGAACAGTCCCAGTAAGTCATATTCAAGATCTAAAGAAAACTTTTTGGCCTGTCATCTTGTCATCTCTTGTGCCGAGACACCTTTCTCTTCAAAGGTTCATGCCTTTTATGCCGAGTGTTTTATTTTCACTTAAATATTCTTATAAAAAATGAATAATGGACACAGAAAGTAAGGAAGGGATGGGCGGGTCTTCAGACAGGACGTGAAACAGCTTTGCACAGGAATAGATCATAATAGCTGTTGTAAAGGAAGGGGGTGTGTTTTAGCTTCACACAGAAAATGAAGGAAACTAAGCTATAGAGAATCCTCCTTTATAAATGACCGGGTTTCAAATGGGTACAAGAACAGATTAAAAGAGGACTCAGAAAATTCAAATAAAGAGCCTTGCCACTTAACCTAGAGTGAATGAAAATGCAGTCAGAGATGCCATAATGAACAGTACACCAAAGACAAGCAGGTTATCTTTCTGTGACTGCCCCAGATGTTACACTGTACACTTTATAGCTTTTACAGTTCTTTTATTATTTAGAGAAAGTTCAGTGAAAAAAAAACCCAGTTGAAGCCGTTACTCACTTTAGTGCTGCATATAAAAAAACTGAAGCACTCTAATGTTGGCTCCGAACACCCCCCCCCCCCCCACGCCCCCCCCCCCCCCCCCCCCCCCCCCCCCCCCCCCCCCCCCGCGGGGGGGGGGGGCGGCGGCCCCGCGGCGCGGCCAC
>JABJVR010000052.1:7178210-7195112 GCA_025773905.1 Chitala chitala | reverse complement strand
ATAATTATAATTCTTTTAATCAATTTCCTGTTAATAATAACTTGTTAATCACAATTTCTTGTTAATAAGCCACTGCTCCTGATTAAACATTATTTGTCATTGGCACCTGTTTTGGAGTTAACTAATATTATAATTTGAATATGATTAATGATTACTGGTTTGAATTAAACACCATGTTTAATTATTCAGACATTTCCTGTCTTTTTGACATTTTCTCATTCTGCGGTTAGAGTCAAATTGTTATGTGTGGTTCATATTTTTATTTAAGATCTTAAAGATCTTAAAGAGTGTCCCTTTCTCCTTTGTAACTCTTATAATAAATCTCTAAATAAATTAAAAGAGAACGAAAGACACATGAATGCAAAGGTCAGGAAGAATGTGGAGAAGCATGATGTAATTGATATTTAATTAAGATAGTGGTCAATTTACATTGAATTAATTGGCTGAAACAAAAACCTGCACCCACTGCAGCCCTCCAGGACTGTGAGTCTCCACCCCTGGCCTAGAGAGACAGCTATTTTATTAGACCACATATGAAGGCCTACAAAAACAGACTGTACATACCAATTCAGAATTTGACCATACATTGTTACAGTTTGGTGACTTGTAACAATTTTATGGCTACAAGGAACTGATGGCATGTATTGTTCTACAGAGCTCTAAAGAAAGATGCTAACTCTGTGCTCTTTAAAGAATTTTCTTCTATAAATTTACATAAACTGCTGCAAGAAAAGAGTACAAACCTCTTCTGTCTGGAGCTACTCTTGCTCAACATCTGTAACTAACAAAGTATTATGCAAATAAACATGTTAACATTAATATAATCCCTATTCTCTTGCTAATATGGTTGATATTCTAAATTCCAAAAAGTTGAATTTCTTACAATCTCTGGTATTTAAATATTTTCTAGAATTTACAGTAATTCAGCCAGAACTGATCCTTTTATTTGACTTCTCTTCCATTGCTGAAAGTTTTTACTAGCTGCTGATTAGTAAAGGTAAGGAACTGACATTTATGTGTTTCTGTTATAATATATTACTTCCAATGACAAATTGTTTGGGATAAAACTACTTTATCACCCTTCATTTTGAATGAGCCCATACTGTCTTAATGACTCCCTTCTACATGGATATTGTGAATAACTGCCGTGTGTCTGTGTAGTTTCTTGAATTCCCTGGGTTTTTATGTGTAAGCTGATTATAAGACTGCCGTGGTGACTGTGTGTACAACGATGTCGTCTCACACCTGAAAGGTATTGAATCCAGAACTGGCTTTTGGTAATGTGTATGTTCATGAGTGCAAGAATGATTAAGTGTGTATCCATTTATTAATTTTTTAGAGGAAGGGCATTGTTGTTCAGGAACATAGGATTGGATAGCTACAGTGGTAAGCTTTTGTCACTATTCTGGATGAGAGGATCACCGTGGCCAGGAGTATGACTCTGAGGAACAACCTTGTTTCACTTCTAACTGATTCTCTGGCGCTAAGCAACTGGATGCTGCTTCATACATCTGTAGTTTAGCAATACATGTACCACCAATATAAAATCACGTGTCAAATCCTGTCAAAACCAATTACACCAGACCTCTCAGTGTTGCTGTGGTGTTTACCTAACATAGCTGGGCAAAAGATTACACAGATAATCCCGTGATGGTTGCAAAATAATATTTGGGGATTACAACAGCAATTATGCTGGGTGAGTTAAACTGTTGCTCCATTTTCAACTCCGGACTGAAATTTCTGATAAGCAGGCATAAAACTGCAAAAATATTCTGGTTAAATGTTTCCTGATGGCTGACTACAAATTACTATCTCAGATTTATACACATTAACTGAAATAGGGCCTACATATTTTTTAAAGGCAAGGGATGTGATTAGCATCTCTAAAGAGAATGTCAGGTGATGTAAATTACTCAGCAATTAATAATGTATAGATTTAGAGTAAATTCACCACACATTATTCTTAAAACTTAAATGAAATAGACGGATTCTAAATGTTCTGCTCACCCATTTAGATAAGGTAAAATGTTATGATCACAATAATCAGAATTGCTGCCAATAATAATTACAATTAACTACTTACATATTCGTGAAGTGAAATGGGTTACTGAAAAAAGGGTAATTTAACATTTAAAATCCAACAGATGCAACAGCATGTGCTGACAGTTTACTAAATGCGAATAAACTTTAAATGCAATTCACTCTGGTGTGTAACATACCGTGACAGACTGATTCTTTTAACACTAAAAGAATGTGTTAGTACATTAATTTAAACGTTGCCTCTAAATGGATTTTGATTTCAGTTGACAGCAGTTACACATTTGTCACAGAATTATTATTCTAGTCCCATCTTTAGTGTATACCTGTAATAATTACAAAGTGCTGCAATGACTAATTTGAAGCCCTTCTGATATCGGCATGTATCTTCAATATAATTAATAAAGATATATAACTCATCTAAACAATTTTGACTCAGTATCTGTGAAAAAACCAACTGCTGTGCTAAAATCAGTGGTTCTTGTCAGACATTCGAAAGCAAATGGATACACTTTTATAATGCTTTCTGCAATCTTACTGTCTTTTATGTAAATAATATAGAAACTGCCATCACACTAGGGTCTGGCGTTTACTATACAAGACTGATTAAGACTTATGATCATGCCACTATAGGCAAACCTCCCATTTACTCTTTGTTAACAAAAATAAAAACTAAAATCATTGTATTCATAATTCAACTGACTGGAGTCAGTAGGCCAGTGTAGCCCATCCTGGTCATTAACATTTCTTTACATACTTCACTGTTGATGTGTGGTGATCTCACTTAGAAGCCTTCCCTTCCTGATCTCCTCTAAGGAAGTTTCACCATAGATCAAGGCCCATCGCCTTTCCACAAGAACATTTAGAAATTAAAAAACGACCAAAGAGCTCACAGTTAAATCAGCCCAGCCAGACAGGCATACCCTAATGTTGCCGAGACTGGGTTTAATACTCTGCACTCAGAATCAAGTCATGCCACGCGTCAGCAAGCCTGTCACCTCCAAACAGTGACAGAGTGCGGTTTGCCACCTTCCCTACACAGTGGTCTCCTGCTGCAGCAAACACATGAAGGGTACCTTTGCTGTAATCCAAATGCAGCCTTGAGAATCTCAAGTGGAAAGAGCAGGGCTCACTGGTGCCAGTGTCAATGTCAATTTTTCTGAGCTCAGTGGAGTTTGTCCTGTTGGAAGGTAGGACTGTATGTATGAGAAGAGTCTGTGGGACCATCCCCATTACAGTTCTTTTGTTAATAATTGAAAGTTTCACAGTTACTAACAGATTTTTTTTTGGGAATTGTGAGATACAATGCCAGAGAAACCATATGGCTTTACTGGACATAGTGGTCATGTTGTTTTCATTGCCTCCTTTTGAACCTATTATTATTTGGTTTGTACAGTTTATGTTCCTGCAAAGAGAGAAAGTCTAATAAATGTATAAAATTGATATCTTTATTTAATCTCTCAATCGTCTGGTGGATGCAGTCATCACATGTTCACTTGACAGTCTATTTAGATTGCTTCATCAGTTTCCAGTTTATGAGCTCTGGGCTCACGGGCCTTTGCATTGTCGAATAATTTCTACTGAATCAGACCCAACTCCAAGGGTGCTGGGATAAAACTCTCCATATAAATAACACAGTGGGTTGGGATGCTGTAGCTTGAAATAAGGTTACACCTTATGGCTAGCCCTGCCCTCTAACACCTGTGCCATCTGTACGTTTACCTGAGACCAGAAACACCAACAATGACTCAGCTTTTCGTTAAGCTGCTACCCACTGTTTGGGTGTATGATTTATTTATTTTATATTTTTTTGTTTTTTGCAAAATTGAATAGGCTGGTAAAAGTCTCTATATATTTTAGGTGCGGTCCACTTAATTTTGGGGTGTTTATCTTCCTTGGCTAAACTTTGTAATGTTTGTTATAATTGCCTCAGTTTCCATGGTGCTACCTTATACCTCATATCTACTGTACATACTAGAATCATATACGGTGACAGGCAATAATGATAAAATTATTAAAGTATCAAGGAACTGAAACAGAGTTATAATTCATAATGGAATTTTGAAGATATCCTTCTACACAAGGCAATTGTGTTTTTTCTGCCTCTAAATTGTATTAATTATGTCTTCAGTGCAAGGAGCAGCCTGACGAATGTCAAGCTATAGGTTAAGAACACATTCCTCCCATGTTAAACCAGAACTGCTACATGGCTCTAAAGGTAACTAAGCAACAACATCACAACAAAATAAAATACCAACTCTATTAATCATCATGAACCACACACAAGCAAATTTATTGAAACACAGGCTGCATTTAAAAGCCACTTCCAGTAGTAAGTTCCTGTGTAATTTTACAGACGTATACAAAAATACAATGTGAAATTAACACATCTCCACCTCGCTTCAGCATGGTCTAATTGGCTCACTTTGTCCCATACATGACACTGAGCAGTGACTGTGCTTTGTTCAAACACTGATGTATGTATCTCCGTTGTAACGAGGCAGCTCTTTGATATTATAATATTGAATTCAGTGGGCTCGTTGAATACATTATCTGAGCAGCAGTCGTCTGTACAATGACTGATACTACAGCACATGGAAAAAAAATGTCTGTACACCCCTCTTGAATAAAAAAGTGCTTACAATGAAGGTTAATCATTTTCTGTATTGTTTTACAAAGCCTGCCTCTGTTCTTTAAAGACTGCTATGAGTAGACTGTTGTATACGTTTGCTTCTGTACTCTGATTAACAATTCAAAATGTTTTGTGTTATACATACATGACTGTGACTGTACTGTGTTGCATTTTAAAACTAGTTTATTTGTGTGAATGTACTGTATAATTTAGTTGTCGAGTTTAGTGCAGCAGCATGGTTTATTATTATTACTGTAGGGTAGTAAAGATTTTCACATTCTTAGGTGAAAAACAGTGAGATCGCCCAGTGTAGACAGGAGTTAATACTAGATATTCTATTTTTTCAGTAAGTTACTAAAAAAATGGAATATAAAAAAACATGCAGGTCCTGAAGAGAAAGTTGACCAAGTGGAATGGAGATTCTTTGCAGCCCTCAGAAAACTCAGTAGACGTTTCGGAAGAAGATACCATAAGTTCGTCCCAGGTTAGCTTCTGTGGGCAGCCGCTGGCCAGTCTGCAGTGATGGTTCATATGTCCCTGGCCCCGGAGTTCTCTGCACAAGGGCAAGTGCACCAGAACTGCATATCAATCTCTCTATCCACCAGCACGGAACAGCAGGGAAACTTCACAGTATCCATCCTTCTGCTCCATAATATGTGATACTGTTGAACTGACATCCTGTGCGTGACTTTTTATACAGGCGAGGAGCTTGCACCACAGCCTATTGCAGCTTCATGATATACAATATTAAAATCTGAATATCAGCCATAATATTAAAGCTTAAGATCAGTCGGCAAATCAAGGGCCTTTATGGTTTCTTCAGGAAGTAATATCCTCTTCTGCTGAGAGCTACAGAGCATGTTTCACACAGATTCAGTGTCACTTATTATGCTTCTCTTTATCACCTTTGCCATACATACAATACATAATATACTGCAGTCTTACAGGCTTAAAGTGTCTTTTTAATATCCCTGTATTTTAATATCAAAGAGGTCATGCCTGTCCAGAGTGAAGGAAAAGTAAAAATCGGGCAACACTTACAGAGCGCTCGCCATGAAATCTGGGCACAGAGGACCTGAAGCAGGAAGTGACCCCATGGGTGGGGTCCTTCCTCAGGCTGTACTGTCCAGGAGCGGGCCCTTCTTTCTAGATAGGAACATGCAAGTGTGATGAGAACACATCATGTACATTTACATTTGACCTGGAGTCATCATAAAGGAAATAACAGGGTCATAAAAAATGTAATACCTATTGAGAAGTGTCAAAAATTGGAAAAAAAAATGCTGACAGGTAAAACGTTTTACAGGCTGTAGATTGAACAATGACCCCTTTAAACAGCCTTTCCTTGGATCGTATGTGCCACATCCAGGCATATGTTCATGCAGACTTAAGATGCTCTTCTAAGCATGTCTGACATTTTATAGAACTCAAAGTTATACAACCAGAGAGGTCTCTATGTTACAGCGCTTGGGTGGATACGGCTAAATTTCATCATGATTTCTAATTCCTACAGGTCTGTAGGTCAGATCTCTCAAATGCACTCATATGTACTGCTCATTACAACTCAGTTTTCAAAAATGTCTTACAGTTTTTCTGAGGACGTGGTGAATAAACAACACAAGGCTGCCCTTTGGGAATAACTCCAAAAGTTAAGGTCTAAAAAGGCCCCAGACATAAAAGTCAAGATGGAAACTCTTAACATCCCAGGAATTCATTCTTGTAAAGAGAACAGGATGTATCTGCACTTTATAGAAAACCATTAAGTTCCAGCAGGGGTACGATAGGAGTGGGAAGAGCGAGTTGGCAGATGGTATCAGTAAATAGCTAACATGTGGACTGTTGTTTGCAGGAGCTCTTTGCCAAAGCCACCCTAGAAATATCCAACCTGCAATGGGATCAACCACCTCCAACACCGACCAGCACAAAAGCTGCCTTCTGGTGTGCAAAAGAATGTGTTGGAGAGACCCAGATTCTCTTCAGTGAAACACCCCAGGGTTTGCTTGAACCCTGCTCCTGAAATGACAAAGTATTTCCCCACCATTGCCATGACAACAGGACAGAAAATTGCTGTGACCAGGGTGACTTTGTGTTGGACAAGGTCCTGCCCAGTTAGCACAGCATGACTCACACGATACGGTTTAGCGACAAGCCTGGATTAACCCATTGTCTCGAGAATCAAGAAAAACCTGTACCTGACTTCAAGGCAAGAGGATTGTTCCACTGTGACTGCTCAATATATACAACATCTTACAGTTCAGGAATCATTTGGTCTCGATTCTGTATTTATGATCTTGTTTGCATAGGAAGTATGTTATTCATCAATGGAATGCATGCTCTGCAGTCGCTTTTGAAAAGGTAAGCAAATCCTACAACAAGCTGCCCAGCGTCATCACCGGGGCCTTCGATATCATTCATCTCTTTAATGTTCAGAAAGGAAACAGAAATCAGCTGATAATGAGCAAGTCTGTTTTGGCCCTTTAAACCCTGTGTGGGGCAGAGTATCCCAGGCACTGCACGCTGTTTACGGTGATTTATGAGGAGAGAGAGACGTGATCAGGAGAGCGACTGAGCGCCAGCCCCCCCACAGAGCTGCTTACTGACATTACACACCACCCGATTCATGTCACGAGATCCCTCGATCTGCTGCCCCCTTCCCCTGTAGCTCACCAACGCCCTGGGAGGTGAGGGGGGTAGGTGTTACTTCGGCTTTATGTCACATACGGCCCGTTTGTCTTTTTCCCCCCTTCTGACACGAACTAGGCGATGCACAACAGCAGCTTTCTGTTTTAGATGCAGGAGGGCGAATACAACCTTTACCCACATATCACTTTTAGGCTGCCAATGCTGTTTTTCCAGCTATGTTACGTGAGGACGGCGCACCGTACCTACGCTACGCGCTGCGTTTGCAAGCCAAACAGCACTATGACAACAACAATAACAACAGCGGGCAGCATACTTTGAGACAGCATAAGCACAGCTTAATTACATTACCTACATTCCACACTGAGGCTGTCAGCACATGGGTGGGTCGCTATTGACTGAAGCTGCCAGGGAACCAAGGCGGGAAGAGTGAGTCAAAATGGGAATTGGAGCATACAGAGAGGGAGGGATGAACCAGAAAGCCAGGACAGAGCTGGGTGAAAAGAGGACTAGCATAGAACATGGAAAGTTTCATTTTACATACCTTGAAGACATCTGAAGAGTAGCACAGACTTATCATAGACAGATTTCTCCAACATTTAAGTAACATCTTTGCAACACCGCAACAATGTTAAGATATTGTTATAAAGTAGCACAGAAGTGACTGCAGACAAGGGACCTGAACATACTCATTTTTTATATAAACATTTGCTTATTATCCATCTAACAGTGTTAGGAACTTGTCCAGCAGAGATTCTGATGTGAGGTGGCTAAGTTTCCTCTGCCTCCTCCCTTTATCTTTTTCTCAGCACCACAGATTACACACCCAATAATGGTTTTTAATATCGGTTAATTTACCTTTAAATAATGCGTTCTCTAATTAAAGATTACTCAGTTACAGTCCTGGCTACCTGAGTATCGAAATGCTCTTATTACACTGTTAAAAGCTCAGAAAAGGAGTTACATGGATTGTGTCAAGGCAATTAGATGAATCAGGCAGTTTACTGTCCAGCTGGAACAAAACACCACTGGTAATTGAATATGCCTGCTCAACAGCACAGCAGATCATCATTTCCTGTTTAGTATTTTTACTTTGTAAGTGCTGAATGTTTGCTCATGTTTTAATGGGCAACATGTTGGTTTTAATATAAGGTGTAAAATCAGTATGTTGCACAGAAATCTGTTGTCACTGAAGTAGAAGCTGTTATTGAAACAGTTGTACAGTTCTGTTACAAGTCAAAGTAGCTAGTTTCACAGCTCAAGTGTTACTGTCCTTAAAATTTAGCACTGCTCAGGCTTTTGCATTTAACAGTCCCCTTTAGCCTGCTCAAGGTAGCGACACAGACAGTGAAACTGTCCCTGTTGGCAACCGGCCTTGCTCTCCTGCCTACGCTTCCTGAAAAACATATGGTGCTGAATGTAACCACAGCCTTCTCCCCTGTTGTATCACGTGCCCCAGCTTTGATCAGAAGACACCTGTCAGAATAAGTATTATTTTCCTCTTATTCCACATCATCTGGGCACCAACAAGAGAAGCATGTTTTGCCAGTTTTCCACTAATTCAAGTCCAACATAGTGTCTATGTCTCTGATTTTCATGGGTCGGTGTCTGTTTTCAGTGTCTCTGCTTCTCATGGGTCAGTGTCTGTGTTCAGTGCCTCTGCTCTTAATGGGTCAGTAAAACTCCCAGTGCACCACTGCTGCATATCTGATTTTGACCAGTTTAAAGCAGTATTCTATAAAGGTTGAAGTTTTACTACACAAATTTCATAAAATAATAAGAGGGATATATATTGTATATAGTAATAAATAACAAAAACTAGTTCATACATTTATAATGGATATTGTTATCATGTGAGCTATTAAAAAAATTATCATCATGTTCATTTGCTTACATTAGAAATTAATGTGAACAGGTGGATTTGCTCTGCGCCTGTGTGTTGGTGCTGAGAGTAGGAATCAGATACTGAACACCATACTCACAGGGGGGAAACTGGAGCGCTTCACGGCTGAGCGAAACATCACATGACTGCAAGGGGACCAGACACAAGAGAGTGGGCAGATTGTGGGTGGGGGGGAGAAGATAAGCCAAAATCAGTGGGCCACAACTAGGAGAGAAATTCCAAATGCTAAGTGAGCTGGAGGTCAGCTATGCGGAGACAAAAGCCAGGCATTCTAACCTGCTGGGTATCTTGGGAATGGGCTTCGTGGTCACGTCGTACTGACACGGCGAGAGGTTGATGTCCTGAAACAGATATGGGTGAGTCGATGTAGGCTGAGCACTCGTAAACTGAGACTGAGAAACAGAGAGCAGCTGGAGGCCACAGTGTCAGTGTTAGCTGGCGATGGAAGCTAAACGTTTCACGCAGCTTCACAGACGGGACTTTGGGCTCTGCTTTGGAAAGGAGTGATGAAAGGGCGCTTTGCAGCATGTAGGAAGCCTGTACAACATTTTACAAACCAGTTGACAAAATGTTTCATTCACATTTCTTCTTTAAACCTAAATTTTTTCAGTCATGATGATGACATAGTAACAAGGACTTGGCAGGGCAGGGCTGAAGGAAATAAGAGGAAACCTGGATTTTAATGATTAAGTACTAATTAAATTGCAATTTAGGATCTAAATGTAAATCCTTTCCTACCTAAATTACGGTTTATGTATGTTGATATCATGATCTTTACCTATATATTGGCTTAATTATAAAAGAGTACTCACTGTATAGTTACAGTTACAGTACAGTGTTTTATATACAGATATTGTAGTTAAATTACAAGTAAAATTTCAAATTAGTTCATTGATATGCACATACATGATGTGGAATTCTGAACTGAAGATGGATCCATTTGGAATAATCTACAAAATTGGCATGTCTCCTATAAATGACTACCCAGCACAGTCTATCTCTCAGCTGCATGTGAGCAACTTGGCGGCCTGCAAATGGGGTGTGCCTGGGACTTGTGTGTACCTTGTCCCGGATGCACAGCATGTAGCTGGGAGGCCGAGGACAGCTCTTGAAGGAGTACGAGGCCGGGCGCTTCAGGGCCTCGTGGATGCAGTCAGTGAGCTCATAGGCCCCTGGTAACAGGAAGTCTCCCCTGCGTGCAAAATGCACGGGTCTGTTCCTGCCCGTGCTGAGAAACCCATATGTCAGCCGGACTGGATTCAAGTCTGACTCTTCGGTGAAGCCACGGATGTGGTAGCTCCCTGGATTGGGAGAGTCCTGTAAGGAATACGTAAACAAGTTGCCTGAATGCGCTTAACAGGAATGAATTACAGTTATTGTTGTATTACACTTCTTTAACGTCCGACTGTCCCTCCAGAACACCTGTTATATATAACGTTTAGTGAACAAGGTCTCACCAGTACCTTATGGTGCTGGGGTGTACAACCAAAAGTGTCACTAAAGCAAGGCATACTATTTGAGAACAAAAAGACATATGAAACACAAACCGTCAAGCTTCCTTTCCACCAGGAGTCTCTGTCCACATTTCCCTTAGCTTTATTCTATGGAGAAAAGAATTCAGTTGAATCATTAGCTACAGAACTTATTGCAAGTGGTGTGTGGTTTGGTTTCACAATGTTGTCAGTACTTCTGTGCTTTAAATTTACATTGACATTTAAATATAACTAAAAGCTACTGTGGCACTATCTGTTTCAAGAATAGAGTGGATTTGGCTTGTGTGTGTGTGTGTGAGAGAGAGAGAGAGAGAGAGAGAGAGAATGTGTGAGGTTCTTGAACACCATGCTCATAAGCATGACCAAATCTAGGATGAGCAGTGGATCTCAGATGGGCTGTACGTCTGTTAAGCTGAAGACAGCAAAAGACAGGGTATGTCTACAACATTAAACAGATGTCCACTTGCAATTATTCAGCGGCTGACAGACCGAGGTTGGGGACAGTCCTCACCGAGACACATCAGTCCTCCCAACCTAAGAGTCATCCACATTTCATAGAGTCATCATTCAGCCACCAGCTTGTGTGTGTCTGCCTTCAGTGTGCTCTAGGCCTATTTTGCAACCCCAGTCTGGAATCACCTGGGACATGATTCACCTTGTTACGTCGATGCTGTTTTAAGATGCAAATGAGCACCATTCAAATCCACCCCCATCCTCTGTGCCTACGGGATGTTTGGCACTTTTTGTCTTGTTTTCCTTGACTACTTTCCAACAGACAAGGGCTTTTGCTCATGTGCTTGTACCTTGCTAGGATTATAAATAACCTCCTCTTAAGGAGGTGTGTACTAATTTAATGTGATCACACATAGCTAACACATACATACACCCATACCTACAAATTCACTATAAGCAGGCCTGAACAACAACAACAAAATATTTAAAATATTCTTCTATTGATGTTCATAAATGTCAGTAGTTGACTAGACCTTTTTCATGAGCTCATGAGGCTTCAAGGTTTATTTATGTGGATCTGTACCAACAAACCCTTCACCCCACACGTCATGTGGCAGATTTATAGTTACGACATACAATCTTATTTTGTATATGACAGCAGATTTCCTTCCCATTTTGTTTTGACAACAAGATTCGGCTTGTTATACTCCTGTACTGCTCGTTTTGTTGTATGCCTTTAGTAATTAATGTAATTAAGCTTTGCTGGTAGAAAAAGTCGGTTCAGCGCGTTATGAAATACATTTCAGACAGAAACATTGTAAATATTGTACATCTCTATACTCGGAGCAGACCAGTTGTGCGTTCGACAAGTGTACTTAAATACTTATATAATTTCAGTATTCGGTGTTAGAATTAACAAGTAAAATATACAATTTTAACACGTGCTTTGTGCAAAAGCTGAACCCAGTAAACAAACGTAAACGTTATTCCGACAAATCGATAGAATGACGTAATTACAGCATACCATCTAATTAAAGTGAAAAGTTACGCTTCCGTTTCTCGAAGTCGTAAAAATTAAAGAAATGCTTTTTAACTCAACGATAATTTTTTTATACATTATTACCAGCACGATATGCCTTCTCAGGTGGTTATATGCCTAGATAAATGTTGGTTTATCTGTAACATGAAAATACAATTTCAAAATGTTGGGTTACTGCTGCGCACTCTCTTACTGCTATTCCATCTGAACATTTCGACACACTCATTCTTACCTTTGCACCTAATTTGTTGTCATTACTACGCGCTCCTTTGGATTTCGAAGAAATTCTTTCGCTCACAAATTTCATTTTACTTTCTGTTCCACTTTGGTCTTTCATCTGACACCATCAAACCAGTTAGTTTCTAAAAAGCAATTATCGGAAGATGGATTTTTAGAGTGATTAAAAAAGCATATAAGTTATTCTTTCGACGTTCAATCGATGTTGCATATACTGTAATATACGTTGAGTGATTGTTTTAAAACCCGCCGTGCTGTTTTCCTGATTTGTTTTGTTATAAATAATGGTTATAGGTTTTCGCGTCTACGTGACGCGTTAGAGCTTAGTAACCCACGTGTGTGTGGTGTGGTACCATTCAGGTAAGGTTGCAATGGCTAAACAATCCAATTTGATTTATCGAAGATGTATTATACTATCATTTATAAAAGAGTACCTGCAGGAATGTGCATCCATTCAATTTTGATTTTAAACCGGCGTTAAACACATTACTTCATTATATTATAAAAACTTAATATTTTCAATGTCTATGTCGAATATTTTACACACACCAATCATGTACTGATCAGAAATTGCCTGTAGTCTTTACTGGGGTTTTATTTAAACATTTGTAACAATTCATTGATTGACAGAACAGTATCTAAGATCGCCCAAATCACTTACAAAAAATTGTCAAGAGCTCCATTGTAGGTGACATGTAATGTAGAGATGTACATAGCAAATTATATCTATAACGTTGCATCAAGCTCCTCGCATCTCAGTAACTAGACATCTAGTTAGAGACACATCACATGACTGAAAGTGTAGCATTTAACTGACACAACATCAAACCATGCATCTGGAAGACACCCCGCCTGTGGCATGAGTACTAGTAATTTGCCTACGGGAATGAAAATGCGCTAACTTTGCATTAAAACAACATTGTAGTTATAAACGCTGTTGAGGACCCGCATTACACCTGGGCTAAGGTGTCCCAGGGTTGATTGATTAAGACGGGCAACACAGCCGCGCTGAGTAGGGGCTAAATGCTGTGAGCTCCCTTAAAAAGGTACTAGTGTGCTGGACACGGAGACGATTTAATAGTTTCATAATATGCCATTCTTACTCTCTTGCTCCGGCGAGTACACAAAACGATCTGGTGTCTATTCTGTTGACGACAGTTGTCGTATTACAAAGACAATAAGGTACTTTGGCGCTGGGAGGTTTTGTAGTTCATGGTTGCTAGGTTACGTATCGTATGACGTAACAGTAACAACAAATTGTAGTTGCTGAGTCTCGCCATAAAGCAGAAAACACAAGACTTGTTTAAACGAAAAATAATTAATTTTATAAAATCACGGTGTTGTGTTAACCTCCTGTCACACCGCTTTTTGTGCTTACAGGAGGAAACCAAAATGATACAACATACTAATCACGGCCATCAATTTAACTACAATTCTGTGTTTCATTCTTTTTGATGCTGAACCTCACAGTAATCTGTTGTGTGTGTAATGACATCGGCTCTTTCTCAACAGTGTGGCTTTGTACTATATTTATTGGTGTAATGATGTAACCATGGAAGAGCCGGCCCTGGACATAGGCCGTATAGGCAAATGCAAGGGGTGCCGTCTGTCCATAGGGGCGCCTCTGCAGTGATTGATGGTGGGATTGGTTGCAATGTAGGGGACAGCAGCTAAAATCTTGCCTAAGGCACCAAACTGCTCAGGGACGGTTCTGCCATGGAGATATTACTGAAATTCCTCTGTGCAGAAATAATTCGATAAAGATATTGCTTTCAAGCTGATTTGTGTTTCTGTAAAATAATTTTTCTTCATTGTGTTCAGGATACAATCTCATAATAGCAATTTTGAGAGATACTCTTCCCCTTTAATTTGAAAAATACGTCCTTATAATATTTTTACTAATTTACTTATGTGTGATAGGTGACAATTAAGAGCATATTATGTTTTGCCTGTAAATAATTATTTTCAGAATTTTACATCCAGTACAAAGTGAGACCACAGCATGTAATCAATTCCCACTTCTGAAGATGAACATTATGCACCCACTGTGACTTTCTGAGCATCTGCAGTTATGCCACGTGGCACAGATGGTGCTTTACCAGGGGTCTCGTTAGCAGAAAGTGTTTCTCCACTTCCTCAATTGCCACAGAAGATGCAACAAAAAGGCACAAGGTTTTTAGCTGCATATTTTCACCGTTTAAAACTACTGCTGTTATTTTACATTTACATTTTATTCATTTAGCAGACACCTTTGTCCAAGCGACTTACAGTGACTGAGTACAATTTTACGTTTGAGTTTTAAGACTTCACCATTACTTTGTGTTTACAGCTGATCAAAAATATCTGACCCAATCAATGTTGCAGTACAGTGCAGTGCAGTGCACACAATACAGAGTAACCGGTTTCTTGATTGAAAATGAGTAAAACCAACTGTAGTTTTAGTGTGTATAACATGGCATTTGTGTGCATAAGGACTAACCAAGGTGTCCAAGGTTCACCTGGCTAATTTGAACACCAAAGCATTCTTTGATGGTGACTGCACTGCACCACAAAGGAGTGGCTCCTATGAGTGTGATTAATATGAATAATAGAGTGTTACTGTAGAACATTCACCATAGTTTTGACTGTGCTACATTTGTTCACTGGTCTGAAACTATATGCAAATGGTCTCTCGTGTGTTCTCACTTCACCTCTCACACATTACTTTTAAAAAGAGAATTGTCTTTTCTGAAATGAACAGAATAAGGCAAGGTTGACTTCAATATATCTTTTTTTTTTTACATGAGTTAGCTTGGCTGTCCACTGAGGCTCATGCATTTGCACTGCTTTCATAATGTCTGCAGTAACCCTGAATAACCTTCAGACAGATGAGTTAGATCGTTACTGTGTACCTTTAGCCTGCATGAGATCAAACCAATTGAACAAGAGCTATTTGCAACAGCAGTCATAACTTATGAGTGATTTTATAGTTAGTATTCTTATTGTTGCTTGGAATTCAAGGCTTTAGTACATTTTTGTCCCTCCCCCAATTTATCCTGGGCAATATATATTAACCAATTAAAACTGGACTGGTTCCTACCCTCTGGCTTTACAAGATCTATGTATTATGTGTAGGGTGGTTGGCTGATTCAGGTTATAGGTGACCAAAACATTTGACTACATGCAATTGTACTCTAACTCTGAATGGATAACTAGTGATCTCACTGAAAAAGTAACTCATAGTATATGATAAAATTTACATTATCTTTCAACTAAACTATGTAAAGTGCAAATTCTGCCCTAAAGCTACTTACTCTAAAAAGTCCCCACAACAGGGAAAACAAGTGTACCGATAGCAAAATAGCAAATCCACCTGGGGATACTTTGAGGTTTGGGCAAAACAAAAAATAGTAATGTTGCACTATGGGAGTTAGTCTCCTTACCACCTGATACTCAGGATTCCAAGTGGATGACATTTGGTTGTTAGTGAGTATGAACAGTGTTTTAACAAGGCTTGGCTGAGAACAGTGAGTCACCTGGTGCTGTTTGTGTAAAAATAGACAAAGGGCAGCTTCTTACAGTAAAACCAGCTGGAGCTATGCTAATTGCTTTGCCATGACTGCAGCTCAGATAATTTCAGTCTTTTCTATCAAAATTGTTGCATCACAGATATTACAGAAGATCCTTATACTCACTCCCTGGCCTGTCTGGGAGATGACTATAATCAGTTTGGTTCAATGATTCCCCACAGAGCAAGTGGTTAATTAGGTGTTATGCAAACACATGGAAACACACAAACTATTTCATTTTTTAGACTTTTATTTTTTTTTCCCATAACTACAGTTTTCTGGCAGAACTAAAGCTTGAATACTGGAAAGATTCAGCCAATATTTTATGTGTAATCAAGCTCCATGTTTTATATATGAATTTTAAGACATGTTCATATAGATGAACATTAAGACCCAAAAACACCCATTCCATTTCCAATAGGAAGACTTGCTTATGAAGCCAAGCTGATACATCAAGGTCACCCTTTTGGTCAAATGTCCCATCCTCTGAGAAGTAAAACATCTATATAATTACAATTATGGCATCTACTATATCAAATGGTTCATTTCATAACAGAAGTAACATTTGTGCAAGCTGGCCTTTATTTGCAAGATATTTCCTTGCCTGAAGAGTATTAAACATTCTCAATGTTTAAGATGGAACACAATGGACCTTTTGGAGACCTTTGTTGGGGGTTCTAAACATTATGAAGAAAAATGGGTTCAAACTCCAGGTTAAGGCCTTGATATGCAAAACAGGAGACTACAACTACATACTGATGTTATCCCCAGTACAGAATTTGTCACAAGAGCCCAAAAAAAGGTACTCTTTAGAGTATACAAAGCATTTCTTCAAGGCCCAGTACAAATCAAAATAGAAAAGGTACTGCAGCTGTCAAGGGGAAGGGAGGAGAGAGAGAGAGGGAAGGGGGAGAAAAAAA
>JABJVR010000052.1:7157203-7178200 GCA_025773905.1 Chitala chitala | reverse complement strand
AACACCACACCCCCCCCCAAAAAAAAAACAAAAAACGTCCCTGCCGCCCTCAGGGGTTTGGGTCGCCCCCCCCCCCCCCCCCCCCCAAAAAAAAAAAAAAAAAAAAAAAAAAAAAAAAAATCCAAAAGGACAATTCCATTTGGGTCAATTTTATTGGAAAACAAAACAAAAACAAAAAGAAACTTGGAATGGATTCTTTGAGGCATGGCTGTGCCATAAGCAGTTTAAAAAAGGAAAAGAAATGACTAAAATGTTAAAAAGCACTGTAAGAATCAAAACAGTTCTCTGGTATAGAACAGCAAATACAAAAAGAAAGTTAGTGTACGAGTACCTAACGGAAAACACCCGTGTTTTTTGCGCAATAGTGCAATGCTGACATTTTTTCCCCCCCATATACTTTGTCCATAGTCCATGCAGAGTAATTCCTCCACATCAAAAATGTTTACATGCCAACATTGTTGCCAAGTTACTTCCAAGTGTGACAGGTAGCCCTGATACCATCTTTTGCTGGGCAGCTGGTTGCAGGACAGAAGGCAAAGGGTCCTACTCTCAAAGCCATGCCCAGCACCCCTCTGCGTGAGCACTCTTCACTCAGAAAAAAGGATGATGGCAAAATAAAAGGGAAATGAGGACTTGAATCCTAAGTAGTATACATGCAGTTCCTTTGGACAGCAGGGGAGGGGGGAATTAAACATTTTATAGATAAATTAAAAGAAAATGCAAATTTTATACAAGAAAAAAAATATATATGTACAAGGCCATCACTTTGCCGTCATCATCTGTACAAACTCTGCAAAAGAAAACGGAGATAAAAAAAATTGATACCATGCACCCAATTGTTGATCACAGCTTTAAATTAGTGAATGGATGTGTTAAAACAAAACAGTGCCAGTCTGACACTTTCAAAAAGATTGCCTCAATACAATTTGTTAAATTCCAAAGCAGACGACCAAGCTTATCCAAGATGTACCATGTTCGGTTTTAGATTTCACAGCAACGCAAGAGCAGCCAGATGCAAGAAAGATGCAACATGTAATTTTGTGTTGCATAAATTGAAGTCAAAGTGATACCAGACACTGAGACAGTGCCATTACCGATTATGGAAAGACAAGTTAGGTAAGGTAGGCATGTTAAGAGTCTTTAAACATACCTTCATAATTGACTTGACCATCCCCATCAATGTCTGCTTCCCTGATCATCTCGTCAACTTCTTCATCCGTCAGTTTCTCACCCAAGTTTGTCATAACATGACGCAGTTCAGCAGCACTGATGTATCCATTTCCATCCTGCAGAAAGCATGCACCAAGCCAGTTACCAAATCATCTTTCAGTTTTGTCACTCTGCTGACCAACCGCAGACACCTTCATGGTCACTGAGGCACAATTCTAAACCATTTGGTCTAAGGCTGACATTACCTTATCAAAAACACGGAATGCTTCCCGGATCTCTTCCTCGCTGTCTGTGTCCTTCATTTTCCTTGCCATCATTGTCAGGAACTCAGGGAAATCTATTGTTCCATTTCCTAGTGCAATGAAAGAGTATGCTTTTCAACCATTATATATTTTCAGCTCAGTTGACCAAACAAGTTTTAAGTTGGAAGGATTCTGCTACGTCTAATGCCGAATTGTGGATCCTCACCATCAGCATCAACTTCATTGATCATGTCCTGTAGCTCTGCTTCTGTGGGGTTCTGGCCCAGGGATCTCATGACTGTGCCCAACTCTTTTGTGGTAATGGTTCCATCACCATCTTTGTCAAATAGTGAGAAGGCCTCTTTGAATTCTGAGAGGGGAACAGAAAAAAGGATCTCAGAGTGCAATTTCTTACTATAAAAACCAAGAGGAAAGGCAAATTGCATTTGAAAATTTGCATTGCTTACACACCAACACAAAAACTCACTCAAATGGATGCTATGGGTAATCAGAAAACCGTTAAAGCAACCCGTTTTTATTTGTTACACACTCAGCAACCATCTGGTGTTGATTCAGAAGACCACTGAACACAAAAGGAAGCCTGAATACAAAAGATGCCAACAAAAGACTGCATAGAAACACATTAGTGATGGAAAAATCCACTCAGCAGCAACAAATGGCATTCATCAACAAACCACGTGACCCATTAGCTGAAGGACGGTAAACTGCATAGAGCCCTCTAAAGCACCAATGGATCAATTCTTTAAAAACTCCAGGACATGCAAACATAGACATCACCAATTTGGTGAAGACAGCACAAAGCATCTACAGATCCCACAAGAGGTTAATCAGACTGTATGTTATGACAGCATCATTATAGGGACCAAAAAAAACCCGTGACAGTTTGACACAGCTGACTGGAATATGCTTTGACAAATAACAGCTTGTCAGTGTCATGCCAACTGACACACCCTGTTCCAGTTATCATGAAGGGGGTAACATGGATGCGGGCATCACTGCCTCAGTCTCCATGCCATTGAGACCAGAGTGACCTAGACAACAAGGATCTAAAAAGATTAAGTGTTTGACTGGTAGCTTGTATAATCCATTTTGGGATCAGACTGTACTTCTAGTTCAATTCCCCTCCAAACAACTCCTTTCAAACTTATTTTATGAACCAAGTCACATTCTTACTGGATCAACATACAACCTACCCATACTGGAACTACATGTCCACATTTTACCATCTACAAAACAATATAAATTTCTGTTGTACAAAAAAGCAGGTACTACGAGTCACCATTCTTACCAATGACAATGGATGCCAAAATATAGCTACAGAAAAGGACATAATTACAGTATGAACATCTAACAGCCCTCCATTTTCTAGAAGCAAAGTTCTTAAAACATTCACTAAAAAGGAGGTGCGTGCACAAAGCCCTTAGTTCATAACTTGGCAAAACAGTGGTAAATCTTAAACGTGTTATCCACATATTCCTTTCCAGGCATTTAAACATTGCAACTCCTACAAAAGATGCCAAACTCTTTTCGTGCATTAAACTACCATCAGTTGTAGGAAACCAGATGTGTGGGATCATCTGGAAACATGTCAATACAACCGATGCTTCTACACCAGCAAGATGTACATCCAAAAACAACTTTGAATAACCTACCTGAAACCAGGCTCATTATTAATTTTATCATACAACAAATTTTTTAAATTTAAAAAAAAAAAAAAAAAAAAACCCAACACATAAAACAAAAAACAACCAAAAAAAAAAAAAAAAAAAAAAAAAAAAAAAAAAAAAAAAAAAACACAAATACTTGGTTTCAAGCAGACTTCTGACTGGAAGTAGTTATATTCCAAAGAAAGCCATTTAGAGCTAGTTTTATTTTACATCTTAATTGAAGATTGGTGTGAGAAGCTCCCCCCCAATCACACCACACGATCATGTGGCTATAGCTGCCTGTCCAAAAGGAAGGCCTTAAAAGGCAAAAAGTATAAGAGGGAGAGTCCGACAACAGCAGCTGGCAACACCGCAAGGGACCATGCCACAGGCTATAAACCTGGGTAACTGCACTGATGGAGGAAGACAGGTTGGTAATCTTACCGGCAATCTGCTCTTCTGTCAGTTGATCAGCCTGCAAGAAAATTAAGATATCTTAATTGCGCAAATACTCTGAGCACCGTACATTAGACTTTGAAGTGGTTGTCTCTTGACAAAAGTCTGCTGAATCAAATACTGCCGAATTAAAAATAAAAGCATGTAATCCACCGTTTGTACACTATTCAAATCGACAAGTCAAAAGCTAAAAACCACACCCCAACGGAGACCCGCGCCCCGTTTTAAACTGATGGTCCACATGCGCAACATCCACGGCGAAATCAGTACGTCCGAATCCATTTCAACACTGACAGATGAAACGGCACTTTACGCTTGGCCCAGCAAATCTGTCCCCGTACGTATTATCCTAACCCTAATAACACCTACCCAGATGTGACAAAAACTACTTTAGATTTTCGACAGGACATATTACAGTCGTGATCTCGAAGTGAAGCTGCTGTTCAGAAGTTGCGGCTCACGCAAAATGATGAACGACAGGCGATACTATCAGCATGGAGCGAGCTCTAGAAGTACCGCATTTGCCATCTACATAAGCGGGAATCTGCAAATGATTTTTGGAGAGCCCGCGAGAAGTTCCGAGCCCCTTCCGCGTGGCTGAGTTGGGGGGAATGCGGGTCCCCGCAACTCAGCCACGCGCTCAACTAGGTGTGGTTTGTCGGCTACTGTCTCTACTGTACTGTGAGTCTTTAATGTACATTTACAGTATTCTTTATTGAGTGTAAACAAAGTTTAACGAGAAACAACAGCAGCAGCTGCTGCTTGCCACAACCGAAACGTTTAATAAAATCTCTCTTCAGCCTGAGAAGCAAGTATAAAACGAATGGTACATATGGCTGCAGATTACATCACAATATCGGACTATGTTCTCACACACACTCGTGAAACCTGAGTAAATTTTCCCCCAAAAATTACGAATCTGTTTGCATTACGTACGTAAACTAGTTAAAATTAAACGCTGACTATACGCCCACTGGAATTTAACTTTCATGACATACGAGCCGAAAGAGTCAACATTAAAATACTTTTTAACTAAGAACATGAAATAAATGGCTTACATGAAAATTCCAGATATGCACATGCATAGCAACAGATTCCAGTGAAAATTCTTGAAAGAGAGCTGTATCAACAGGCATGGTACAGCTCCATAAGAATCTTACGTTGATTTTACATGATCACGTCATTCTACATTTATAGTTATTACTGCTTTAACACACGAAAAATGAACATTTATTAGTCCAACCAACTGCTTACAATGACACTCACTACATCTCCTAAGATTACGCAGTGCAAAATGATAGACACAAAAATTTGGCGTGACAAGCAAACATCGACGTCCAAATAATTTTCACACAAACCTTTAGACGGCAGGGTTGCAGAATGCCCACTAAAATAACTAACTGCCTTAATACCAATAGTATACATACAAAGTACTCACCATTTTGTTATCCTAACTTGCGCTCTTGCACTAGTCCACACACACTCCTCAGCTCATACAGCACTGGATGGGAACAGAACGACTCCCACCCGCCTTTAACGGTTGTTCTTAAACTCCGCCCCCGCCTTATATCCATCCGCCTGCTGTGTTTTCTCTACATCTTTAAAATGCAGAAATATATAAATACGAACAATGTGATACCTACACATTTAAGTGCTACATTACATACAAATAATTAAATTATATTACAGATTATGAATCAGTGTAATTTTGTAAAAATGTAACACAAAACATAGACCTATTTAAGTGCGGAGGAAAAAATTCTGTAGGTGTATACTGTGTCAGGGAAAGACGTTTGTGATTGGTGCGTTCATACCTGCAATGCGTCACTCCCTTGGACATGCAATGTAGCGTTAGACTACATGGACGGCTGGAGGCACTGTGAGGAGTCTGGTTGGTGTGCCTAAACTTGCTGGAAGGCAGATGTTATAGTCAGGACCACAAAAATGATTTCGCTAACATACTGTAGCGAGTAGTTAATTGCAAATACTTTGGCTATGTGTTAGCATTTTGCGTTCATAGAAGTGAAGTCTACAACGACAAAATATGACCTATGCTGCAAAATTATTAATGTTTGTTTATGGTTTCATAACGTGCCTTGTCCAGTGTTTCCTCTGCCTTACGTCCTAGGCTGCCTTTGATAGGCACCAGGCCACCTGCAACCATGTACTGGATAAGTGGTTGAGGAATGGATGGATGGTTCATAAGGTTTACAACCGCATACATGTGCATTTTTAGAGTTGTTACAATGCACCCTAATGAACTGTCATTACTGAAAATCAAGCACTGAGGAAACTGGACTAAAACGAAGAACAGAGATTGCAGAAGAGTTCTCAAAATGTTTTTGTGCTGATGCAAATCAATATCTGGTGCTTGCTGCACACACTCTGCATATACCTGTATGATATGTGAAGCTGCTGTTTGCTGAATGTCTGCTCAGTATACGGTAGGCTGCAAAATGGCAGAGGTGGTCATAGTACTTATAAAAGAATTTGAAGTGTAGCTAAATATCCAGAGCAACAGCAGATTTACCTGTAAGTAAAGACCTACATATCCACAGACCCTGCAATTGACAAATTAATTGATATATGGGTCATTCAGGTTATGTTCACTTTGTGCTGTCAGTGTGTGCATTATCTTAATACAGAACTTGTAATAAAGTTTCACCAAGCATATGCAACACACTTGGATGGGACTGTTCCTAGTCCCGGTTCAGTTGTGCCCAATACAAAGTTAATAATAGAAAAAAAAAAAGTGCTATTATACATTTATTGTAGCTTAAGATGCAGCATATCATGACTTATTTTTAAATGTAATTAGCATAAAGTGTTATTAATTAATTCTGCTCCCAATACAAGACATTTGCAATGAAAATAAGTCACAATTTGTTCACTGTTTTGAGATGCGTTTTTTTTTTTTTTTTTTTTTTAACCACGTTCATCTTCTGCTAAAGACACAACTGTTGCAGCCTTCGTTCTCATGTCTGTTTATGTTTGCGTTACAGGTCAGTGCTGGCATGGAAACGGTCTAGCCTTGTCTGGCTCGCCAAGCAGGCTGGTGGTGCATGTCCTTTTGAAAACGCAGATTCTTTTCTGTCAAAGTCTGTTTGGATTCATTTCATTTACATGTCTGTCGTGTTAATTCAGGTCAAAGCAGACCAGTCAATCGAAATGATGAAAGCGATTAAATAATGTAGCTTTTCCTGAAATGGTTTTCTGCTTTCTCAGAGGATGAATTAACTGAATCCTGGAGACTAAAGCGATGTGGTGGTGGTGGGGGGTGGTTAACAGCAGTACAGTGAGGAACTTGAATCCAGTTCACAGCAGTGACACCTCTGCTGTAAGATTAGCATGCATGCTGAGGACTCATTCTGTTGTCATGCACACAGGCCTATCTGGTAGCCTGTCAGCCCTGCTTCTCTATGCTTGGCTGGCTTCACTGCATCGCTCTGCCTGCCTCTGCTGGCCACCTGTCCCTGGCTCCGGCTCCTTGCAAACCACAGCAAGGCAGGGGAGTGTTGGAAGCCGTTGGGGCATTGCTTATTTAGGTCAGGAGTGTAACGGCATCTCCGTGTCGCCCCAGCTCACTGCGAGTCTCTGACGCGCGTCATCCATTTAATTCCAATGTTTCAGTACTTTTACTGCCCTCGACTCAGTTTATTTTTAATAATTGGGGCCAAGTCAAAAACGGAATCGTTTCTGTACATTGTTCTACAGCTAGCCTGTTATTTAAAAATTAATAATGACGGGTGAATTGCCACAAAGGGCCTATTTTCTGCACTTGGTCGATGTGCACAGAATTTTTACCTCAGCTTGTGCAACGGTTGTGAAGTACGTTTACTCTTCATGTCTATGCTAATTTAAGATATAGTATGTACTGTGATTTTATTCCTATTGTTTATCTGATATAGTTTTAGATAACCAACAAAGAAGTGAATCAAATGGATTCCTAGGGAAAAGGAAATAGAAAATGAAAGTAGTAGTCTCTAAACCTTTCATCCACTTAATAATTAATTTTTATTTTTTATGGATGGTTAAGAGTAGTTTTTTGCAGGCAGCTGACTGAAGTGTTTTGGTTTTTTTAACCACGTTAAAAAAACCAGGTGAATATAAGTGCAGTCTACCCTTGTGCTTCTCCTACCGTATCACCAACATTACTGTAGTCAGATATGGCAGTTTCCTGAACTTTGCGGTGGTCTTTTCACTGGCAGCATGCAACAGGCCCACAGAGCAGTCAAAGGCCGCCAGGCACAGATCACATCAATAACCACCTTTTGCAAGCATGACCACTTTGTCAAGAGGCACGTATAACTCCTGTCTGAGCAGGAAACCGCATCATGTACTTCTGTAGTTTCCAGTCTGAGAATGATCGAATACACTGTTTTTCCACTTCTTTTTCTGGTTCCTCATTCTGCTCTGCCCACTTCTCACCAGCCAACAGAGATGCAAGGCTGCGATATCTGTAACTCATGCCAGAGGAATGCACACATTGCATGCTTTGTGCTTTGTGCGTGCATGGATAGCGGGCCTGTGTGGCTCCAGGTCTTATCTTGCTAAATGTGGGGAGGGCAGGCAGCTAGCTGTTGATGTTGCAGGAAACATCAGGAGGATCCAGAGAGGGGCGTTGTCAGTTTTGTTACATGCTGCCTGCACATCATTGCCTGAAATAAATATGCCTGGTGAAGGTGGAACTCAAGCCTGTGGACTGGCATGAGACGTGGGCAGTGACATGAGGTGGCCAGCAGTCAGCTGTTTGTATGCAGGATGCGGCAACATGTGTGGAGTGTGTAGCCCCTCAGCTTTGTTAAAGAAAGCTGATTCCTGGCTCTACTTACCTGGTGCCCACAGCACTGCTTTATCAAGGCTTGGTTTCACCCTTTGTTTTGCAAAATGTCATCTTTACCAAAACTTATCAGCCTCCTAAAGTAGTGCATCTCAGTACTATATTTGCTGAATATCAAGGACAGGAACTGACCTTCCAGAGGTTTTTCCTCATAAGTGTTTGATGACAACGAGGGGGAGGATGTGTGACTCACATTTTCACACTTTATTGGTCTGCTCACTTTTACCTTCACTTACCCTTACCCAGGAATCCAGACTTCACAGATGTTTTTTTTACTGTGTTTAGAAATCGAACAGATCAAGATCTCCACACGAATGCCTCTCAGTCCTATTGTTTACGATTCCTTACAACCAGCAAGAGATGACAATGAAAGTTACACGTGGCAAAATCATTGTCTCTTTATGTTTTAGTAGACACTTTCTTTCCATTGACTGGGCCCAGAATGGTGTGCAGGTGCTGAACAGCTCTTAGCATTTACCGTACCCCCCTCAACCCCCCCACACCGAGGGTTATTAGGCTGGCCTGTACTGCACTGGTCTGGCTTTTCCTGGAGAACACTGGAGCCTTTTCATTAAGATTTGTTCATTTCCTCATTGGGCTTTTTGCACAGACCTTATTGTGATGTTGCTGGGATAAGCTTGCCCTTCTCTGTGTTTCTGAGTGTGTGTGCATGCATTTGTGTGTTTATTTCTAATCTTCCACACAGAGGAGAGAAATATTCAGCAGTTTGTTTGTTCCTTCCTTGGGCACATGGTCCATAGAGTGAGGCAGAACTTTTCAGACCTAGATGTGAAAGCTGGTGCACACATTTAAAAAGGAGCATTAGAATTGGGAAATCAAGAGAAACACCATCAACAAAAGACCTTTAATACCTCCAAAGGCATATCTACCCCGCTTCACTCCTCACGAATCTTGCTTTTCATTCTATAGACAACGATTTGCTCTGTGCTTGGCCAGCGCTTCTACAAGCACAGTTGTGGCCAAAGGTAAATGTGAAGGTTAAAAGGCAGCGTGTATGTGACTGCAGAAACACCCCTGAGATTTATACTGAGTACTTGTAACCTTTAAGCATGTGAAGCTGTATTGTTAGAAAGGCTGACAGCCATAGTCTGGCTCTTTTGTACTGAACTGCTGTCATCAGTTTCTCTTGCACAGCCTCCCAGCAAAAGTTCATTGATCTATCACCTTTTCTTTTTGGCCTGCGCTCCCTTTCACTTGCATAAGCCAGTGTGCACCCGTCGCTTTTACGTTGAGACAGAGCCTATCTGGGCCAGAGAGTTACATAGTGGTCCCCTGGCAGCAGCGACTAACTGCTCACTGTGTTTGATAGAATGGGCTGGAGGTGACGTGGCAGGCAGAGAGCAGAACCCTGCCACTCTGAGCCAAAGATGTCTTTCAGGAAAGCAGGAATAAGGAACATGGGGCTTTTCAAGATGTAGATGAAGCTGGGGAGGGTCAACACTGTCACCTAGCTGGGGTAAAGGGTTTAAACCCAGCACCTAACTGATGTCGTACCCTTTAGTAATATACTCCATCTAAATGGTTCATATATAAATGCTTTATTGTACAATTGTTTGGGTCAAAACATAGGTTTTTAATAATAAAATAATAATAATAATAATAGTCATAATAATAAGAATACATGAGTGTTTTGTAGTGTGGAAAATAGCACTCTTCCTGGGGTCCTTTCCATTGTACATCTCAGTTTCTTTGCAGATAGTTTCTAGACACAACTGTAGAAACAAAGAAAAAAAACCTGGAGAATAAATAAATAGATACTTTTGTTACAGAATCGTCAAGGGCTACAATATCTGCAATAGGTATGTCCAAAAAAAAGTAATCTTATAGCATGATGTTAACAGGTACGGGTGTGCTGTTCATCCACTTGTTTTTTTTTACACAGAAGGTAAGTATCAACATGGTCTGTCCTTAAGTCTCAACATGTATAAAGCACAGACAGGGACAAAGATGAAAGATTAACATTTTATTGATTCTTTTATATATGGATGAACACCTAGGATGAATTAGTGGGTGGGGTGGATGGTGAAACATTTTCTTCATTTTCACACTGAACAGAAATGTCTTGTCCACTCATGGTCTTACATGTATCACACGCTGGTAAGTTCAGCAAAGGTGCACAGTGCAACCTTTTGCAACCTGCTGGGTTGCTACAGTTCCAAAGGTCTCCAGAATGGTATCATTGTGAAACGGGCTGAGTATTTATTGTAAGCTGTTCAGCACATGCATGTCCCACTGATGGCAAGCTGTGTGAAACCTGAACCGTTGCACGCTAATCACCTCCCACACTAAAAGCACCAATAAGGCCAGTTCACAGTTCAGACCCATCAGTCAGCCATATACGTTTGCAGTAGGGATTTTATCTTCTTATCTTCAACAACTGCTAACTGGCAGACAAGAAGATAAAATACACTGAATAAGGGATCAAAGGCAGATCATATAAGAGTAATCATACTGGATTTAGGGTTAGGGCATTTTATACAGCCAAGAGACTCATAACTGTGCCAAAGAACTGTAAAAGGAAAGCGATCTTTAAAGGGACAATGTAACATGGGGGGTAAATGCCTTTTGTGTCAGTGATGGTGCCTATGGTCAGACTATTATTTATTCATTTTTTTCTTTGAACAGACATGGAGGCCACAGTGACCTGGCCCTGGAATATCAGTGACATGAAGACTTGATACTTTCATTAAAAGACTGCAGCAGAGGATTGTGGGATGACTCCTTCCTTCATTGCATGTTCACTGCTGAGTTAAAATGGGAATGGGGGGAGTGGTTCTCAAGTTAATTTGAGTGAAATGACAGAAGGTAACATGAAGTTCATAGAGAAGGAGCCTGACCAAACACTATCCCGTCCATGCCATGTCTCCTGATCTGCAGTCCTCCAGGACTCTGGACAGTATGCAGCTCAGCAGTGATGAGTCCTTTAAATTTCACTTTGAATATTTTCTATTCAAAAAAGTATCATTTGAATACCATGTGGGGTGGATGGATTGGATGACCTGGACAGTCCCCAAAGCTACACTTTTACTATCGGTATTTCTGTGTTGTAGGTGTGATTTGTAAAGGGCTATTTGATTTATTCCAGGTTAGGTTCTTAGCTCAAAATCAAAAGACCTTTCTTTACCATTGGAGTAGAAAACTGTGGAAGTTTTTTAAAGTTTAGCCTCTGGAAAGAATGTATACTCTGTCAGTGAAACAGAAAACTGAGCAGTCATTAATGTGATACAGTGAAAGAGCTTTTTATTTTACTTCATTATTTATAATTATTTTGTAAGTAATCCTCAAGCATTATGTTTCCATTTAATTATTGGCTGGAGTGTTTTGGTAACTGAGCCACTAGTGTGGAGAGTAACACATGGAAGTGTCCCTCTTACAGCTGGATCCTTTGTAACGCTGTGTAACACAACAGAAAAAACACCTGCATCCATGTAAGTGAATGAATGAGTCATCTAGCTCCGTATCTTTATTATAACCGTATTGTCTGTAACTTCTTTTCTAACGTATTCAGCATGGTTGCTATAACTTGGCAAAATTTATATGTAAGGGTAACAAATGCATCTGACTGATGTTGAATCTAATTGTGAAGGAGGGCAGGTATAACTGCTGAGCATCCACCAGTTATGAATTATTAACTCACAATTTTCAGAGAACAGACTGTGTAAAAGAGGAATTGCATTACAAAAAGTACAGAGTCCACTGCCTGAAATAATGACTTAATGTAAATGTGCTGTATAGAGATCTTTAAATTTACATTGAAACTTTTTTCATAAAACAACTGCTGTAGTCACTGTTATTAAAAAAAATGCAATCAGATTTACAGTGTAAACTTTTACATATGAAACCATGTGCTTTGATGGCACAGGTTACCTTAGAATGTCATATGTCAATATTTCTCTTTACAAGTTTAGGAGTTATTTTTGGATAGCAGATAAAAGGTGTGGAAAAATCTCCACAATGAATAATAGCACTATAGTGCAGATTTTTTTTTTTTTTGCATCTTAATGTTTTTTGTAGTTAGTCATTAGGTATTTGTCACAGCAAGTATCAGCACTTAATATTTAATGAACAGTTTTTTGGATTGTGCCTGGCTCACTGTTTTCACACAACTCCTATTTTGGTCATGAGGATCAAACAGGTTTTTTTGCAAGGATTACTGGTCATCTTGAGGCCTGTTCAAAAGCCACTCAATAATCTTGTAACTGCATCCCTTTAGTGGACATTACTATTTCAAAGGAAATTACACAGAGACATAATAGTTTAATGCTTTATAACTGTGACTCCTTAGAGACCATGGTCACATCTCATTGGTCACCAAGTTCTGCTGTGTAAACCCAAATCAGATTAATTTAATGTAACGAGAAACCTTGTTTTTTCTTCTGTTCAACATTTCCTGTTGAGGACTTATTAAAAAACAACCATTCAGCAGATATAAGGGTGCTACTTAATGTAGGCTATGTCTTTCTCAGAGGCACTTACAGTATGCTTGTCCACAGAGTATTTTTAGCAGGACGATGACTTGCTCTCGTCACATTTTATGATGATTGTGTAGAGGAGTGATTCTGTGATTCAGTGACAATGACTGTGTGCTCGTCCTGTGGGACACATTGTCTTTCTAAGTGCTGTCATCTGCTGGAATGCATCCTAGCTGGCATTGAGTTGGCATTGCTGTAGGCTATGACTCTGATGCTGGAGCCTGTCACTTCGCAATAAATGTGCTTGGACTCCACTGTTGTGGAGAGAGCAGTACTCTAGGAGAAATGTGTGCTGCCATAATCCTTCATGCTGTGCCTCTGTAAGATTTGTGACTGTATGAGCTGAACTGGTTTGCAGCTCCCCTCTGCTGCGATCGTGTCTCTTCTCTTCCGGCCCTTATCTGGAACACACTGCTGAGTTCTGCAGCCAGGCCTTTTCATTAGCTGCCATTTCTGGCCTATCTCCAGACATCCACCGTAGATCTGCCGCATCTGCACCATGGAGTAGTGAAGGGGAGGGGTGTCACAGCAGCAGGTGTCAGTCAAAGCCGGATGCCCCGACCATCTTTATGGGGCAGACGGCAGTTGTGACGCAATGAGAAATTTTTTTGTTTTGACTTCAGTGTCCTCTTGTTCACTTAGTTATCAATTTTGATGAGGCAGAGATCTGCTAAGTGTCTCAGTGCTGCAGAAGCCAGTCTGACACACATACACACACACACACACACACACACACACACACACACACACACACCTAATAAAAGCTTGTATGCAGAGTGTTCTGACAAGTGAGACCTTTAATCAAAGATGATCAAGTACTACTTTCACACAATTTGGCTTCATCCAAACTCCTTGATTACTTTGACAGTTTCCTAAATCACTAAAATAAAATATGTAACCATTTCAAACTTTAAGCGAAGAAAGGTAGGAACAAAAGAGGGGAGAATGGCAGTGAAGGAGCAAAGTTTTGGCCTGCCTCTTTATCTGCATGGGACGTTTTCTGTGTGGCAGTGAGCCTCGAGGCTCCAGTACACTCACATGGCTCCGCTAAGCAGCCATGAATGGAATTGCTCTTTCATCACTTCTCTTCAACCCTGCAGCCCTAACATGTGCCCCTAGCGTTTCTGTTATTTAAAGAGGGCCGCAAAACACAGCAGCGGTGTCTTCAAGCTGCAATGCTACTGCCACCAAGCTGTTCATATAGGTATTGCAGCAGATGTAAAAGTCAATGCTTACTAAGTAGTAAAAACTGTCGAGACACACACTGAGCAGTTCCTGCAACTGGTAAATGTGCAACATGGCTGAACAAATATATAATATATGTATGTATATGATAAGATTGCAGTAAAATTTTCAAACTGACATTAAATCCTCTATATGACGAGTTGTAAAACTGTGAATTGTAAAACTTTAATTCATCCATTTCATTTACATGGTTAAAAACATAATTTAACATATTTACTTTACAGACATTTCTGAACATTTTCTGTTTGTATTTAATGCTGGTTCTGCAGTAGGTAACAGAGAGGCCTACATTAGGGGGATTAGAGTGCACAATGAATACACACCCTCTTCTTTACCCCTTTCTTGTGATGACAGTTGTTTTAACTGAAGGATGTCTGGGGCAACTTGATATTCTGATAGCCATCATTTTATCATTTATTTATTGATTTCAGCAAATACTGCATTTATCTGATCAAACATAAATATAGCTTGTTTTCTTACAACATATCTGAAAAGCAAGTAGAGCAGTTAATATAGACAGGATGCTTTTGGCAGGGGTCCCTATCAGTTACCGTTGACAGTGGCTGGAAGTTACGCCGTCCATGACACGGGGACTGCAGTGACTCCTGTAGTGTAGGGCTGGGTCTGAAAAGTTGTATGCAGGGCTGTACGGCTCCTGGATGTACTCTGGCAAGAAGTGGGCAATTCTGCAGAGGCGCAAATAAAGTGTCAGGTATTCAGTGGAACACCTCAGGTGATCAAGCCAGGACTCAAGAAGGTTCATTTGCACATGTGCATGAACACACGTGTGCATGCTCACACGGACGCACAAACACACACACACACACACACACACACACACACACACACACACAGAATGGCTTATATACGAGCACAGAATAAACCACAAGCCCACTCTCTGACTCACAGGATCTTAAGTGACTAATAGTCTAATTTTGTATGTGCCTTTAAAGGCAACGAGGACTGTGAACTTGATGATTCAGACCTTGACACCCTGACATGCTGACATAGACTGTTTGACAGTTGATCGGGGCACATACTCTCCGGTGACGGTCTTCTTCCGTGAGCAGTAGAAGCAGGCCAAGGCCGCGAGCAGGAAGGGAATCCCAATGCCCAGCACCAGGCCCAGGATCAAGGACCTCTGGGCCTCCTGGGCCTGTAGCTCAGACGCCCCTGTCAGGTTCTCCCCACCATTATCTAAAGCCAGCAAGAAAGACACAGCTGTGTTCCAGCCATGGGTCCTCATGAATAGGCACAGCTCTACCACATATGCCTTAGGCATCATCATTATGTTGGAGCATGATAGATATGGATGCGTCTGTAATGATTATAGCAAGTATGTGTACAGGCAGAAAAGTATTAGTAACTAAAACTATGGTAAGTTTGCTTTGCCATTTTGCCTCACCTAATATGCACGACTGGGACGCCGCAATGTCAGCGGTGCCATTGCAGACACACCTGTACCCCCCGTAGGTGTTGGCGCACAGTGCTGGCTTCTGGCACGCTGCCTCATTTGTCTGGCACTCGTCCAGGTCTGCATGTAGAGGTCATGCGTTAAATACGTGTTTCAAAGAAACATCTGCTTCTGTCTCACTCTAATGAAGCCAGTTAAAAGATGGAGAAGCATGCAAGAGAGTCCAAAAGAGCGGGCTGTTTATACTTGACACCCTGAACATCGACACCATCGGAGCTCAGTTGTTATTTTGCATATTTGTATCCTCGTTGAGTGGCTTCCTGTTGCAAATCTCACACGGCTGTCCACGAGGTATGTAAATGTCCCTGTATGTTCTGTAACCACTGTGAACCACTGTGGTGGATATACCTCCCACGTCAGCAGTTTCGATGCCGTAGTGCTGGCTGACGCGTGTTAAGTAGTCCCGGATGTACCAATGGGGCGTATCACTGGACACGTTGATGCGGTACTCGCTAGGTGCCTGGCTACCAGAGCCTCCACCCTTCTGAGTGGCGCTGTAGAATTTGTTCTGAAAACCCACAGACAAGATTTGCTGGAGCTGGGATGAGAGGGGTGGGAGAGGTTGGAGTTAATTGCACTGTTTTAATTCCATTATCTGAAAATAACTAAAATGTCAAATTTGATTTGTATTGTGTAATGACATTTACATACTAAAATCGTGATGAAAGCCCTCTGTGTGTTCTCAACAAATGCACACACGCTAACCTTCTGTAGTCCGCCCAGTCCATGGTCCGGACTACTCCACTGCATGGAAACATTAAAGATGTTCCACCCTGATAAGAGAGCACCACAACATCACAATATGTGGCAAACAAAGAATGTGGTGTGCTGGCATCAGGACCATTTCTGTACATGTTCTATCAGCAGGAGATGACAGACTGTACCTGGTGGATTTGCCGAGTCACCTGCAAGGTGAGACAAAGGGCTGAAGTGACTGGGGTGTTAAAGCTCAGTTTCTCATTGTCCACCAGTGCACATTTTCTCATCAGCTAAACCATTACGTGTCCATATGAATAGGACAAGCAGACTATTTCACTGGGAGCTGTTATTGAACTGTTTGAACAGCGTACCACATCCGTCCACATCCTTGATGCTTTTGTACCGGCAAGAGCACTGGAGAGAGCCGGGGGTGTTGACACACTCAAACTTGGCACTGGGGCAGGCAGATGGGTCTGTGCACTCATCTATATCTGGGATAAAAGAAAAGAATGCTCAGCACATCTGGATGAGAGACACAGCATACAGCAGAACACGCACCAGTTCTACGCATGTGCAGTGAGATCATGTGATACTTAGTGTACATGAGCAGAATTGTGTATCTACAGTATCAATGCAGTTATATACTTCATACTTTAATGAAGAGTGAGGAATTTGTGTGTCCTGGTAAACTATGCATGGAAACCAGAAGCAACGTTTGTTCAAGTTTAAGGTGACATGTTACAGACAGCTCGTTTCATATCATTATACACAATAGAGAAAAAGGCCTCTTCTTAAATTATGTTTTGTACATTTGTGTTATGACATATTTATACTGATTTCCTAAATTTAAGTTGTAAGACATCAGCTGTCTGGTTCCTTCTTATGGGTTCACTGGATAACAATACAGCTGTTATTTGAGAGAAGTTCTGCTTGTGTGACTAGACCTTTGACACATTGCAGTGGTCCTCTGGTCGAAGGTTTGCAGTACCTGTGCAGCTGTTACCGTCCCCAGAGAAACCAGGCTTGCACTTGCAGGTGTAGTTGTACCCAGTGCTGTCGCAGTCGGCCATGCCATGGCACGGGAACGGAAATGGAGGAAGGCAGAAGTCTAAAAGGATCACATGGTTCATGCTGGTTTATCAAATGATCAACACCATGCGTAATGAAAAAAACAGATATCCCTGTTACATAACTGGCCATGGAGATGAATGCTAGTTAGGGAGTTAGATATGTGGCTAACAGATCTTATGTCCCAGGAAAAGGACAGCTGTACACATGTGCTTCAGTCATTTTCATTGGGTGACCTACTTCAGGAAATACTCTACGGCACACATCAATAAAGTATAAATGTAGCTATATAGGACCCCTTTAGTGAAAGTTTATATAACAGTTTGAACTTTCATATCAGATGATGTACACTGCTTAATTTTGGCCATTAACATTTCGTGTCTTATGGCTTGAGGCCCACTGACCGTTGTCAAAGCACTTGTAGCCCATTTTTCCCTGGTATGCCATCCGTGGTGGGCACTCGCCACAGGTGAAGCTGCTCTGCTGCTTGTAGCAGGCCACTCCGGGGAAGCATGGCTGGCCCTTACACGCATCTGTGCTGTTTCCACAAAACCTCCCGGCGAAGCCCTTTGGGCACAGGCAACCCACCACCTGATTAAGGAGACAAAAAATGGGAAGGAAGCAATAAAAGGGTAAAGGGTATGAGGCATGGATGCAAATTGTGTGTGTGTGTGTGTGTGTGTGTGTTTATGTGCGCACCTCTGCTAGTCTCTACACTATCTGTCAGATGTCAAATTCTCTGTCTGTGTGCTACTTTTTCTTCTTTGGACTCTTTGAGCTACAGAATCATTTCACAGTGATTTTTTTGTCACTGAGTTCATTTGTCCAAGGCGTAAGCTAGGACTTTTTAGTTTCTTGTGATGCTCCTCCTATGATTTTGAACTGCAGTTTAGTCATAAACTGTTATAGCCTTGGGCTGGTACTTAATTCACCCTGTTCCTTAAACAAAGCAGACATCTGAGCTAAAATAAGCATTCTGTTAAACTTAAATAAACATGTTGTTAGTCCCTTTTCATTGTGCATGGGTCCTGGACCCATATCATAAGGTAACAAGGTGTTGTGCAAATGTATTATACCTGAAACTTTCCCTGCAGATGGTTCTCTGCAACGCTGCTATACTCACAGGTGCCTCCATTTAGACAGTTACACACCTGTATCACAGGAGTGAGCAAGGAGCTGAACATTTGGTCAGTTACCATAACAGTAAGTGTTATTGGTTGGATGTTGAGTGGTGTCCAGGTGAATATCCCGTCTCCTGCAGGTAGACCATGGAAACGAAACATTGGGTAATTCACACCATCTTAACCTGCACCTTGTTCATTCACAGAAACATTCACAGAAATGGAGAACATATAAATTGCTGTTGAAACACAGCAAATCAGGACAGGCAGACTCAAGTCTGGTTCAAATGATATTATATGAGTTTGTGTAACGTTATTATTAGTACGTGTGTGTATACAACGTTAGGCAGTTGTGTTATTCTGTGACTCACTTTTTATTTTGATAAACTGTACATTTGTCCTAAAATAATAAAGCACATTTCAAGCTAGCTGCTCACTGTAACATTTGATACATTTTTTTTTCTAATATGGTTATGTTTAAAAATGTAGCTGCTACCCTGATGCTAGGACTGTAGTGATATTATGGTCCATCCCTCTGCAGATAGCTTTTCTCTCTTTTGACAGCACTTACCAATGACACCAACTCATTAACTTTCCTGTTATGCAGGCCAAAGTAAAGTTACAGTGCTCCAGTCTGCACTGCTAGGATGAATCCATGAATACGTGAAAAGTGAATATATGAATCAGTGAATATGTGAAAAATACCCAGATAACATACTAACTACACATCAAACCAAAACCTGAAGTGTGCAAACGCTGGACACTGTGATTCCATAATTGCCAATGGTCTGGAGGCGGTGTCAGATGTGAGGTTGTAGTGTGCCCGGAATGTTCTTACTAAAGTGAATTCCATATTAGCACGCTCTCAGAATAGTGTGCTTCATTTTCTAGTAAGTGTGTAGTATCTTTTGTTCAAATTTGGACACAGCCCTGGTCTAGAACTTTGGTTATGTATGGCGTTGTGGTGTCGCAGTTGGATGATACTGTTAACGAGCAGCAGGCAGCGTGTGATTGGTCAGTGGCATCTGTGATACGAGAGTGCTGTTGGGGGAGCTCACCACTTCCTATGGAGGCAAGTGGTGGGCGAGGAAACAGCAAGGAGAAGCTGACAGAGTCATTGTTTGGGTCCTGAGCGATGAATTGGACCTTAACTGTGACGTTGACCCGGCACTGTATAACCGTCGGTGTGATCACTAGTGGGGGCATGTTACCTAAAGAAGGGGCGATATCATGTGCATGAAGCCAACCAGCAAGTCATTAGTGTAACAAAAGCTAAAGTGATAAAGGTGAACGACCACAGAGATCTTACATTTTATCAAAAACAAAACATAAAAAGTTTAAATTAATATTACATTTACATTACATTTTATTCAATTAGCAGATGCCTTTGTCCAAAGCAACTTACAATGAATAAGAGTACACGTGCATGTCAAAAATGAGTATATAATATTAACGGCTTTGTCAATTTCGTGCTTTTAATACTACTGAAATTAGCTAATGTCAGTGAGTGCACTCACCAAAAATAAGGCCCAGGCTGTTATACCTCTCTTTATTTGCCATAGTCCTCAGACCCAGGTTTGTGTTATTGGTAGCCAGGATGTCATGGACACATTGCATGCTCTTCTGGCATTTATCCTCTAGATCTTGCAAAACATCTGGACTGACTGACATCAGCTCTTCTGTTGTGATTGGTTTAAATGATGTGGAGGGCGGGACAGAGTGCAGAAGGCTTTCTGGAATGGGGACACTCCCTGCAACACAGAGTACATGTTGAAGGAAAACACTATACCTTTCCCCACTTTAGGTAGTGCTGTACTTTCGTGCATACATCAAGTACATGAGGTATACCATACTTGCACAAAGTGTTTGTGATAGCACGTGAAACACTGAAACTGGTTTCTGTCCCGTTTCTCTGTTCATGTAAGACAGGATAAACTAAATAACTCTTTTTGATATTTTAGTTTTAATTGTTGGAATTCATATTACAACCCTAAAACTTCTAAAACAGCTTGTAACACAAGGTTACAAATCCCTTTTCCAACTACCCATGATAAATAGTACTTGCACATATTGTTCTGGAAGGGTGGACCTGAAGCATCACTCACAGGACAGGCCAAAGGTGTGCAGAGCCTCCTCTGCGGGCACACTGTTATTGGGCCAGAGCAGCGTCTGGCCACTGGACAGCAAGAAGTCGTCAGTGCGGCTGCCACTCCAGAGGCCGAGCAGGCCCACAGTACGCTGGAAGAAACTCTGGGGAACCTCTATCAGGGCACCCAGGTTGCCCACAGGCCCCCGCCACACCACCACGTGCAGCCCGCCCATGTACACTGCTGCGCATTGCTCCAGGGACATGCAGCGTACGGCGAAGCCCTCACTATTCACATGCATTACACCTGTGTGAACAGCAGAGGGAGCCAATCTACCACTGAGGGTACAGGATTCTTTATAATAGAATTCCACTGATGTTCTAAATAAACCGTAAAGTAAAAAAATAATGATAAAAAATTTAATAAATAAATTAT
>JABJVR010000052.1:7131284-7157103 GCA_025773905.1 Chitala chitala | reverse complement strand
CCCCGACAACGTAGCTCCCAGGGTCATTTGGGCACACAAACCCCTCCACCACTTTAAGGTGGCAGCTCGAGGAGGGGTGAGAAGATATTCATTAAATGCAAAGACTAAATAGTTAAACGGTGTTTTCTCCATCTTGATGGGTGTTGACAGTGGTTAGTATACACAAAGCACAGCTTGACAAACGTTTTAACAGCATGTGACTGCACACACATACAGTTATTGTGGCTCTTTGTTATCATTAAGACATGGGAAGTAACACATCGGTAAATTGTCTAGAAAGTGTTTGCGGGAGCCACCGTTAATTAGACTGGAATAAACAAGTTTGTGACAAAGAGAATTATGTTTCTAGCTAGACTGAGGTTCAGCGAACTAAACTAAATCTCTTACAGAAGTTCTTCATTTGCACGAAGTACAGTTAACTTCCTTTCGCATTTTTACCTCCGTAAATCAGGTTGTCGCCTAAGGTGTGCAGTGTCGTCTTTCTTAAATCATGGGCAAAGGTAGAGTAGTTTTTTTAGCCAATGCCAAACTTGGAACAGATTTTGCCGATATCAGATTAGAACTAGCAAACAAAGAATTTCTTCAGAAATTTCCTTCAGACTTCTTAATATTTCCCCTTAAGGCTCCGTTTTCCTCCTACAGCTCAAAGACGTGCAGGTCAAGTGAGTCAGTGACTCCAAATTACATCTAGTGTTTATTTATGAGTGACTTCACTGTGCAGGGCACAAATGTTTCGGTTAGAAACTTCAAAGATGAAAATGGAAATTTTTGAGTTTATCAAAGCTTTGTTGTCTTCGCCTCGGTTGTGAGGTTTTTTTTTTTTTAACTTTTGTTCACCTTTGTGTTTCTTACATACAAAGTCCCGTATGTGAGGACAATGTCATTATTAAACAGTTGATTGTATCAGAAAATACATTCTAAAAACACAGACATTGTAACAGCTGGGAAATACCAAAAACAGTCGGTAATGGACGCAGTTGGGCAGCCAGAGAAGGAAATTAGTGAAAAGGTATTCATGAGACAAGTCATTACACTCTAAAGCAAACAGCTAGCAAGGCCAGTTACTGGAGCACAGTGCTGTGCACACTGGTACAATGAAACACACTGGTATTTCTCTGAGCAGGTCCAAAAAGGCAGACCACTGTTGAGCTTTTCATCTACACGCTGTTCAGACTGCTGGGTACAAATGAGAAGCTGGAGTTAAAAGACATTATACATATCTTGCCTATAATTATTTTATACATTGCGGCATCTCGGCTCTATTTTAGCCTTTGCTAACAGGGCTGTACTCAAGAGTCAAAGTTCAACATGTGTCCTCATCTTTTTTGGCTCTGATACTCTCTCTAATCCCCCGTTTTTTCCCCTCTGTCCTCTGCTGCTCCACGCCTGTGTCTCTGTCATTATATCAGCCAGCAAACGACTGTTTTCCAGTTAATGAGAGGGTGCACAAACTGCAAAGCACCCATTTCCTTCTTGCTCATATGGGTTGATCCCAAAACTCTCCAGCCCACTCTCTCGTTCTGTCAGTTCCGCTAGCTTCCTGCGTTGCACTTTCATGACATAGTAACAACTGTCGGTCTTGGGAAAACTGGGAAGTCTTAATTCACAACCCACGATAAGGCCATCTTCCAAAGTGGCTTGAGTCAGCAAAGGAGTCCAATATTTCAGATAACAGCTGTAAATAACATTTAGCATGTAATGGAAGTCAGCCAGCTGTGTAATCCAGCATTAGTGGCTGTCATTTTCTAGTGGTGTTGAGTGCTTGATATTGTTAAGAGGGCTGCGTGTCTCTGCCAACCAGTGTGATAGTTTGCCCTTTGGATGCAATGGGCACCTGCTGGTAGATAGCAGTGTACAGCAATACACATAACCCTAATATTGAAGAATCCCTGAAAAATTTCTGAGCCACAACCAGTGATCCACCAAGGATATGCCCATTCTCTGCCTGCAGTCCTATTGCTCAAAGATGTGCAGCTGTTAACAATTATGTATACAAGACAATTAGACGTGACCAAAGTGAAGCAATACTAAAGCACAAGTATAGCTTGAATAGTAACAGAACTAGGCAGAAAACGCCAGCACTTTAAATGGATGTCACTGCACAGATGACTCTGTCTGCACTGCAATGTAGCTGGTGATATACATTTGAGCTTAATAGCCCAAGGGACATCATTTGGTACATATATCCACAACCATTTATTATTCCTGTAAAAACATTGAATTCTGGCTCCCTGGGTGCAGGCTTGTCAACTCTCATAGAGGCCCCCATTTCACTGATTTCTGACTGTTCCACAGGCTAACTTTACCACTGATCGGAGTGTAATTTTAGCATGTGCCAACTCACTTCAAATTGATCAACGTTGTCATCATACTTATTTTTTTCTTTTTTTATCTGTTTTCAATACCATAATTGGGCAAGTGTAAACCTAAAGCCTGATGTATTTCTGACGGTAACTACTTTTGAAACAGATCAGCCGAAGTTTCTGCTGTAATGAACTGGATGCAACAGTACTCAGAGGGTGCAGAACATTGAGTCCGGATTATTTCGCACTGCAGGCAGTAACACTCCCCTGTTTTCTTCAGCAGGTGTGTAGATTTATTTTCATGGCCCAGGCATGTTGCCTTCACCATCCTTCAGCATGTGCTGAGCTCCTGTGTCAGGGCTGCTCTGAACCAGCAATGTCATTTGTGTTGCCTGTAGTCATGACGGCACACAAAGTCTTGCTGTATCAGTACTTGTGTTTGCTGCCAGTTTTCTTCTGAGCATGCCATTCAGCTGCTACCTTGACCGCATGCATTATGCCATAGCCGAAATGAGACTGCTCTCAGTTATCTAAAACCCTATCCCCTGTGACCATCAAACCCGACAAGCTATCTGTATGTTAAATTCTGTGGAGTTTCAAACAGAGAAATAAGCCTGCTTCCCTTCTTCCTCTGATGGGCCCAAAATGGTGATACCACTGTGCATTTTATCACCACGAATGTGGCAACATTTTCTGCTGAGTGTCCTACAGTGTGTTGTCATATCGTCTCACATGAAGGAACGTGCATAAAATGTTATGCGCATCACTCCCCAGCTCCAGAGCAGATATCTGCAGGGCTTCTGGTCTATCAGTCTATAGCTGAACAAAACAAATCACTCAACGAGACCTTTATCTGATCAATGTCTTGATTTCCTTCCGGGAGCAGTACTTGTGAATAACCAGGAACAGTTCACATCCAGCAGCAGATGAACTTCATTTTGGCTACAGCGTGATTTGTTTTTTTCTTGTCTGGGCATTTGGCCAACTCTGGGGTGGTAGCCTAGCAACCTGCTATGTACAGTTTCATATAGCACAAACAAACCCACACTTATGCGTGGCAAATTTTCAAAGCTTTTTTATTTATGTTGATTGAAGAGGTTGTTTTTGTTTAAACGCAAATTTGGATATCAATAACGATAATTTAAAAATTAATAAAATTATAATAGCAGCATTAAAACCATCAACAATAAACCTACTACATGTGCATGTGATATTCTGTTTATTGATCTTAATAATCAGTAATGTGTTGCCAGGGAGAGTGTTAGTCCTCCCCTAATTTACTGCACTAATTTTCTTTGTAAATCATCTTTATTTAGCGGCCCTGACTCCTAAATCAAGCAGAAACTCTTAATTGACATATTTGCCTGAAAAAGGTGCTGTGAAACTGGGAAAATTGTGAAAGAACTCCTCCTCCAATGGGTCCCCAACTTCTGCTTTAATAATTCTTCATTTGTAGAGGGAGGCTGGGAGGCTCCACAGATCCCTGCAGGTCGTCACGGTGACACCCTCTCAGTCTGCACCAGTGCTTAGTACTTATGCACACATCTGGAACTAACAGTTTGTTGCTGTGTGTGCTTCTTTCCATGTTTTCCTGGGAGACAGAAGAGGTCAAGAAGCACTGAAACAAACATAGCAGACAGAACACTGCAAAAACACATGCATTTTAAATTAAACTTTCATAAGCAATATGAAATTTTCATTGTCATTCAGCCAAAATTTTTATAAAACGCAACGATTGATCTTCTTTTGACCATGCTAAGGGCATTGCATTTATCTGGGATGTCTGAATTCATGTAAGTAATGCAGAAGATGATATCTCTGTTAGATAAACTTTTGTTCAGGAAAGACAGTAGCTCAAGGGACTGACTGTTAACCCTTCCCATGGAGCCTCATCAAAAATGCCGCTTACTGCTATAGGCACATTAGCCATGAGCTGACACACAGAGAGGCTATTTATGCTTTTTGCTCTTAATGAAGCAAATTACCCTGGCAAGTTTAGAATCACTTCTGGCCATGTAGTGAAAGGTACAAATCCATTGTGTCCTAGCAAGCTAACGTAATTTGTTTAAATGTATGCGATGGTATGAACATTAATTAATAAAATATTTGCCAGTGCTTGAGGCTGAGTTCGATAGAACGTAAGTACCATGTGTTTCCCTGAAGGCAGACAGCTGTCCAGAAAAAAAAAATTATGTGTGAATGACATCATGTATGGACGTCCTTTACCTGTCAGCTGTCTTCAGGCTCTACACTGAGTGCTCTTTCATTCATGAGTGACATTCTGATTGGCTGGCATCTTATGCTACTCTCCACACCCCTTGTTCTGCAGACTGATTTTGTCAGCCAAGACCACGTCTGATTTCCTCCTTCAGGGACCGTGGTCATTTCTGCCCCACAGCTGCCCCTTGGCATGGCCACTATGCTGATATTTGCAATATTTTTAGGGAATGTCATCCTATAGCTGCAATCCTGTTAAGAGTGCTTCCAATTTTGTCATGCTGTTTGAATTTACGAAAGTTTCACTGCACATTTGGATTTCAAAATAGCATGTCAAAATTACAGTGGTAAAAGTTAATCTGTTGTCATAACAGGGGTTTACCACAGAGATATTATGTAAGAACACAATCTGCTTTTGTATGATGTTTATACAAAAAAAATTAAAAAAAACATTCTGTCAGTATTTGGGAGGACAATGTTCAAATGTGCCTGAATTTTGACCACACCAGATACTAAAAACTCATGCAAATTAAGTAAAATCTTTTTTTATGTCAGATCATCAGTTTCCACACACCTCTCTACTGTTTTAAAGGAAAGCGACATCCAGACCTGAGAATGAGCCAGAAAGATTTTAAACAGAAATTTATAAAAGATAATGTTTTCAACAGACTAAAGATGGTGAATTTCTCGATAAAGACCAAAATGAAGACAAAGACGAGCAGTGAAGACAGAAGAGTTCACAGTTTATTCTTCATTTAAATGTCATTAAAACAAATGCCTAACAGCTAAAATGTACGTTACTTTTCTTTTATCCTTTCCGCATAAGGATGGGAAAATACAGTACATTCTGAATAGAACTGTTCAAAAAATACAATTACTCCAAAGACAATTATGAAAAACCTTCAATTGTTAATTGGAAATAAATTTTGACATACAAGTGACACATTATGGTAATAATTTAACACAACAGATATGCAAAATTAGGGGCAAGGTGGTGCAGTGGTTAGTGCTGTTACACCGTACCCGGAAAGCTGTGGGTTCAAATTCTGCTTCTTTCCTGTCTTTGCTTGTTCTCCATGGGCTTTGGGGGTTGTATGTGTGATTGGGTGCTGCTTGTGACTGTACCATATGATGATATGGCATCCTATCTGGGTTGTCCCCTCCCTTTCACCCAATCTTTGCTGCTGTAGGCTCCAGGCCCCCTGCAACCCCATACAGGATATGATGTTCAGAAAATGAATGTGGACATGCACAGTATAGTACTGCCAGCTGAATTCATGTAACAATTAAGTATGTTATTCTTATGATGCTCCTGATGGACACACTTTTAACAAGATAAAATCCATCAACGATTTCAGGTCATACTGGTGTTTAAAGTGCAGGGCTTTATATTTTTTTGGAGTTGCTCAGTTTAAATTAACAATAGTACTCGTTTTTTAATCCTGCCGATGGATATTTATGTGTCTTAAAATATGTCCTGGATAACAACTTTGTGTATGTGAGTTGTTGCATACAGTCTGTCCTTTTACTGTTAGAACTGTCTACACACATTGATGACAGTCTAGAAAATGTTCCAAATATGGCTTAAAGGCTCTCACTGTTTTTTGCGATGGAGCGTGGGAGAAGATGTTCTGCTTTTGATGAATGTTGACTGGGGCTAATGTCGAACAGCTTGTCGTCTCCACAGTGCAATGTCTGATAGACAATAAATGTCATTTTAACAGCAACTTAACGTTCCTCACAAAAATGTTTTTGTTACTAGAAAAGGATGTTTCTTTTTTCTGCCTCATCTAAATTAACCTCCACATTGTATCTGTCTGTCACACACAAACTAAACTTTTCTGTGTGTGTGTGTGTGTTTCCACGTGTGTCAGTGTACCATGAATACGTGTGGTAGGAGTACATGCGGAGGACAGAAAAAACAACAGATGTTGTTAAACATTTTTAACCATCATCTTTAAAAGAGTGTATTAATTCATTAAGATGAAAAAGAAGGAAGAACAGCATACAATTTATAAACGCACACTGTAATCTAAGAAGGGTGATAATATTCATGTTAGTAAAGTGGATTTTAAATTGGGCCAAACTCAGCTGAGAGGTGCAGAGGCAGAGATAAGGAATGAACGAGTGAGAGGGGGCCTTCCCATCACGATGAGGAAAGTCACAGCTCCTTTGGGGGATGTTGTGAGTTGGATCCTGACACCAGCAAAGTCCCCACGGAGGCAGGAGCTGCTGTTTGATATTCAGGAGCTCTCCTGTCTCCTGTCCCGCTTCATGTCAGGGATTTGGGGGTTTGTGCTGAGCAAGCACTGTGCTAAAAAAATAAGCATTCTAAAGGGGTGAGCAAACATTTCTATATGCAGCAAAGGGCAAGTTTAACATTTTACAGGGCGGTGCCTTGAATCTTGTTACTGATATAATACTTGGTAAGTGCAGGGTAATTTTGTTCATATTTCAGGGTACCTTTCACAGTTTTACTTGTAGTTGTTATTATAATGATTGCATTGGTCTTTTAAACCGCAGTAATTCTCGCTCATGAATTAGATTATCCTGTGAGGATTGTGTAATTGCATGAGTGAAAGATGCAGATTGGAAAACGTTTATTAAGCAGTCATTCTGCATTATTATACAAAATTAATGCACAGATCATGCCAAGCTCATTGTGAATCTTTTCTTTCATGTTGTATTTTATACATCAGTTAATCACTTGCAAACCATGGTGAGGCTATGTGTACATACTGAGAATGTTCTAAAGGCTAAAGGGGCAATTTGGACTCACTAGTCCCCATAACCTACATATTTTGTGATTGGGGTAAGAAATATGAACTCAGTCACTGAAATATGACTGGAGGTGAAGGTGACAAGTCTAGCCAGAGAGACACTATGTAGCCACACAGTGTGTATCCAGTGTGAGTTCCAAATTAGTAATATGAATATAGCACTTCCTTTAAAACTAACCACAAAGGTCATTCAAAAATCCAAGCTGTTTTGTTTCTGTAACAAGCAGGATAGAGAGAGAGACCATCCATCTGATTATTGAGCCCTTGTATTGGGCTTTCGCTTCAGTAGCTTCCAGGCCACTCTGACCCAGTGGCAGAAAGTACACCACAGAATGGGGCAGAAGGTGCATGGCTTAAGATAGAAATAAAGTGCTTTTTCTGAGCAAAAAAGCAGCATGGAGATGCCAAGCTTTCCTTCACGTCCAATAAGCATCACCCAGGCTTGACAAACCATCACAGGTTCAGCGATGGTTCACTACAGGAAAATCCACACATTCACACATACCACTAAACACCAAAGCTGGGAAGCTTTGTACAGAGAGGAAAAATAAAACAGAGAATTTGCAAATGTAATATTACTAACAGACTTTGGAAAGCGACTTGCTTGAATGTTAAACAATCTAATTTTAAGAGTATTACATCATGAACAACTGTGGAAGACATGACCCTTATTTTACTGAACAGTATTTGGAAGCCTGAGATACAGACACACGCTCTGAGATAATTACCATGAATATAATATTGGAAAGGTCAAGGAACAACAGCAGCTGTACTTTCAACAGCTTTGAAAAAACAATCCAGAGCAAAACACGTGTTTAGAATAAATTTATTTTTTAAATGGTTAATTTCTTTGTATTTTGATTTTAATTACATAAATATAAAAGTACAATCATTGGTATAAATGTGCAACTTGCAACCAGAATTAATTTGCATACATTAAATCAATTGTACAACACGATGCAGGCAAAATGAGTCACAGTGCCGCAATACCGAGAAGTGATGTCATAATGAGGGGGCGGGGCTGAGCGCCGAGGGTCAAAGGTGACTCGTCATGACTGACAGCTCAACCCTAGAACCAGAGTCTTTGGAGAGATTTAGTGCTCTAATAAACATCTGTTAACTGGCTCAACAGTAGCTTACACAAAATGTTAAAGCAAAATGTTTCGCCTTGAGGCACTGCAGTAGAGCGAATTCAGTAAAAGTCTGAAGGGGTATGGAAAAAAATTGTTTCCCAAAACAACAAGATGCTACTTTTGCTCACACCAGGGCCACCTTTTACAGCTGTTCAGTTAACCTTTGAAAGTTCACAGGAGAACATTTAGAGGGCCCATACACAGCATCTACTTTTAGGCCTGTGACTATTGTGTTTTTCAGATGATAGGTACAGGTTTTGACAGCAGATAGTAAACCACTGGGCCAGTTAACATCTGCACTGACCGATGCAGACAAACAAGCTAGCAATCAAATAGATCCGTAAAGAGGCATTCATTAAACAGTTCGTAAACTTCTACATCACTGGATTAACTACAGCATTCACATTTCTTACATTCAAATTAAAACAACTTTTTTTTTCCTAAACCATCTGCTTTGACTTTGGACAATTAACCTGTTCCAAGGACAATTAAGTGGCACTTCACTGATAACAATCAATTTCTAGCTGAGAAAATGATCAGGTAATGAACATTTTGAAAATCAGAAGTGCTGCATGGTATAAATGACAGCCTGTATCTCTCAGGGCTGCTCATGTCAGGAACTGCTCAGTTTAATGGAGCACCACACCTCAGGAAAGTTAAATAAATCCCACAACCTGTAACTGAGCTTCAGCTTTCAGATGGTGTGAGGTGGTCTTGGTGTTGAGGAACCCTGCAGAACCTTCCTCATATCCTGAAGATAAAAAAGCACTTTTACAGGTAAGCAAGAACTTCAACTTGAAGTCATAAACATGGCATTTTAGCATTAAGGTAATTTTCCAGACCATGGCAGACCTTCCAAGGGGCAGCACATTCCATGGTGGTGAAGCTTGTGAGTTTATAAACCCAGGTGGGCTCTTGCTGTGGCATTCTGATGAATCGAGCCATGAAAATATCCAGCTACATAAATATTAAGTTACTTTGGCTATCACTGTCATTTAGGGTATGATCTCTGTAAGTGAACATAATGACAAAATTAATTTGGGATCAATGGGATGCGATTTAGAGTATGTGGCCTCACCGTCTACCCATCACAGTATGTTGTGGTAATCCTTTCTGTTTCGTCGGTTAGTTTGCTACACATCAGGCAGTCTCATTAATCAATTGCAACAGTGTTGTACACAAACACATCTGTCTGAGGAAACTACATACATTATTTAGGCAACCGTCATTTGAACATATTTGGCATTTATATTGCTGTATTGACCAGTATGAGAAAGACTTGATGAAAAGACAAGTGAAAGACTTGACATCACCTCTCAGATGCGCTGATACTGAGTACAAAGACATAAATGTCCCTAACCCTCCTCACTGCCAGAGCTGAGGATACTGAGCTATTTAGGGCAATAAGATCCATTGTAATCAATGGAGATACGCTTTGCGAAGTGCAAAAGGTCGTTTTCTTACAGAATACAACTAGCTTTAAACAATTCAAAATTTTGGACAATTTCTTCAACATATACAATATAGGCAAGGAAAACATAAGGCAATTGAAGACCAAGCTATGCATGCATGAGGTTAATATATTGTCTTCTAGTTATATATTCCCTTTAGAGTTGTTCAGGCTTAATGCATTCAACCAGTTCATGAAAACATAAGCATTTCCATGGGGTTGTTCTGAGTTATTGGTTCCTAAAATTTTCTAGAGCTCAATTGCACACTGATACTGTCATGGCCTAGATAACCATTTTAACATGTAGTATTGTGTCTGTGTCGTAGCTCTGATGCTGCTCAGATAATTGCATGTGTGTGCTCATATGCATGTGCACACACACACGCACACACCCAAGCACAAAATCCAACTGTGAAGTGCTTGTGTTTTTTTCCTCACTCCTTCCTCAGCATCCTCGATAACAGCTGAGCAACAGAAAAAGTGAAAATCATTTGGGGAAAAATTTGCTTCCTCTTTTTTTTTCTTTAATAATAGTACAGAAGTCTTGATTTTTCCTTCCATTGTTCAGGAGGTTCAATTAGCTTTTCATCACCAAATGCAGCATTTAAATACAATTTGCCTGGTGTGGGCTAAATCGGTTATAAATACGTTAAGCTGAGAAGAAAACGCAGCTTTCCATGTGGGAGAGGAGGTAGGCAAAGGGTTGCTAGGGGATGACACTGAGCCAAACCAAGCAAGAACTCAATGACACACTCAAATGCCGCCCTCTCATTTGTCAGAACTGAACATGCCCATATTGTTAGTTGATCAGTTGACCGCCAATCATCAAGTAAGAAAAGCATTAAGATGCGTCTTTCCTGACTGCTCTAGTATATTAAAAACAGTCAGAAGTGGATTTTCTGTGCAGTCAATTACAGGCATTCTCTCCCTGCCACATTGGTGCAAATAAGGTAGAGCGTTCACAAGTGTCCAGTGAGCACCTCTTCTGTCATGCCCTCTACCTTGTTCTGTTATGCTTTCCATCTTTTTCTGTTATGGCCTCCATCTTTTACCTGTCCGCTGTTCCTTTGTGTATGTACAATGTGCATCATTTTGAAATAACATTTTTACAGTGTTACAAAAATATATCTGTTGTATTTCTATTATATACACATACTGTATATCTCATATGGCTTTACAATATCTGCATGCAAGAAACTATATCAAGCCTGAAGTTTTTAACTACCTGAGTTTTTTTTTCTTCTTTTATTCTAGCAGAAGTAGAATATAACAGGTAAGGGCTATCTGAACTAAATATGGAAAGCAAACATACTTTATATCTCAAGTTTCTCTCTAACGATGGTACATGTTAAAGGCGCTTGATGTTTATATACACTAATGAGGTTTATATACACAATCTGGAACTGATATCTGTGAACGCTGCAGAAGATTTCAGCAAGCGCTGGAATAACACATGCTGAACACGCAACTGGCAAGGGAGATAAAGGCGATGGGTGGACCAGACCAGACTAGACCGGCTCGGGGAGCTGGTTGCTAACCACAAACAAGGACCAGAGCCACATTTTGGCTGCTCTGCTGAGTATGTTTGTTAACAGGAGCCACGTGGCCTATCCCGCTGTCTTCCTGGCCTGCGCTGGACATCTTTCTGCAGTAATGCCCTGCATGCTCACAGCCTGCCCACCCCCCCACACTCCATCACAAAGGTCCCGATGTAAGACCCCCTCCCCTTGTTCCGCTACTGCAGCGTAGTGCTCTCCATCTGTTTTTCTCTCTTCCGCTGCTGTGTTCAGTTTCTCCACTCAATTGCTCTCCCATCATGCTTCACTTCACACTCCCCCCGCCCCCACCAAAAACACATCAAGGTCATCCAAAGAGGAGGTCAGACTGACTCCCTCTCTGTCTATGTCCAACTCCAAGGCTCAGCTCCACCATCTGTATGAGACATCCAATCACGTCCTGAAACGATGGGTAAAAATGGAATCATGTACAACAAACATAATGCTAAACTTACAAGAAGCACTGCACCATTAGTATCCCATAGCTGCATTAAAAAAAGCATGACTTTTTAATCTTTTTACTCACTTGTTTGGTTTAATCGTGTAGATTTTAAGTGAAATGTGACGTATACTTTAAGGGACAAAATTGCATGAAATATTATCGTTTTTGACCTTTCTATCTGTCCTCAGAATGTGTTTGGGTATTATCTCATGTCTCTACTTGTGTTTCACACAAAAATGTCACATGCGGCCATTAATCCCATCCCTCCGTCCCATTCTCCACTGTCACAATGGCACTGCATTAATTCACACAGCGCTGTGGTCTGAAGGGGCCTTCTCCTGAGCTATAATGTATCCTTCTCTATCTGCTTTCTAAAGCAGAGACCAGGCGTGTTCAACAGAGATCAGTGCTCTGAGTCAGCAGAAGCTCCATGCTTATTCCTGGTAAAAATGCCTGCTCACGCTTTCAAGCTCTCGGTGTGAGCTGGATTGGGCACCCTTTGTTCATATTTCTCTGAGGTCTGAAGATCAGCACCAGGACTGATGAGTCTGCAGCTCTGAGGAGAACTGTGAGCATTATGCTTTATTTTCCCAGGTAGCTCATACGTCTCTAAAAAGTAAATATGACCAGGGCATCTCCAGTATAACTTGCAGGGTGCTTAGCAAAAGTATTCATCTTGACCATGTGTCACCTCTTAGTTGGGTCAACTGTTAACACTGACTTAGTCCTGGAGAGTTTCACAACGAGGGTTCAATACAAAACCAGAGTGAAACATCTGGGATCTTCTAAATACATCATATTCAGACTACATGATTAAAACCCCAAACAGTTCTTTTTAACAATCAAGTTGCTCCAGGATTAGAGGAAAGATGACCCACATGTAGAATTAAGGTACCAACCAGCATGCAAAATGATCTTAAGAGCAATGCAAAACACACACACTAGCATGTTAATGTTCTGCTAATGGCACATGTATAAACTTAACTTTTATTATTCAGTATTAGAAAACTGTTTTTGATAATTGTGTAAATTGGGGTGAACAGTATAATAATCTGTTTAAAATAAATTATTATTACACATATGTATTTGTAATGTATAATTTTGTAGATTGTATATAAATCCTGATTCACAATACTCTTTGAAGCACTATAAATTATGATCAGTTAGTGTCATCCAGTGTCTGAAAAGCTCAAGATGCATAGATTTAAAATTGAACGTGCTCTATTAAAGACGCATTTCAGCAATGGCTGGTAATACCTTACTGTCATCCTCGGAGACAGTTTAATTGAAAATTTTGCATCTACTGAAATCGTACAAAAACAGAACTAAAATACTTTGATGTTAACTAACTTCTGTGTAAAAAGAAGGACCCCTATGGCATGTCTAAATGTATATTTAGATGAACACAGTACCAACAAAGTGCTGTTCTACCTGTTGATTCAGAGAGTACAAAAAGCAAAAGTAGTGCCATTACATACATAATCTAAACACAGCATTCAAATTAAGCCTCACCTGAAGCAGGTTAGAACAGTTCAAGCAAGTAATTTTGTTTAAAGTTATGCGAAAAGAGTCCTGGGCGCTCTGCGCACCTCCACAAAGAGAACGTAGACAGCTGTAATCTGTATAGCTCAACGCGGCTCAGCTCTCCCTCAGGTTTTCTTGGACCTAGGCTTTTCCCTTGTCTCTCCACTTCTCCTGTGGTCTGAGTCCCCCCATTCTCTCTTGCCCCCCTCTCTCTCTCTCTCTCTCTCTCTCTCTCTCTCTCTCTCTCTACCCACGGCTGCCTCTACCTGGTGTCGCTGGTCTCTGCCAGCCGATTGTTCATAATGCCCAGGGCGCCCACGCCGCCGGAGAAGCCGTTCTGCCGCGAGCCACCGCACACGGTCCGGGGGAAGCCGTTGGCTGACTCGGAGAGCTGCTTCTGCATGATGGCCAGCGACACCTTGTTGGACGCAGTGAGGTCACGCATGGATATCATCTCTCCGGAGAGGCGTCGGCCTTCAGCGTCGCTGTCGCAGGGCGCCTCGGACTCGGGGGGCCTGGTAAAGCGGCCTTGGCGGATACGCGAACCAGGCCGAATGGCATTGCGTCGGGCGAGGAAAGCGGTGCTCTTGTTGCAGCGCTGGCAGCACAGGTAGCCCATGCGCCGCAGCATCCAGTTGAGCACCTGCTTTATTACAATGGCGATGACATTGAAGAGTGAGTAGATGCAGCACACGCCCGACAGGATGAAGAGGAAGTTGGCCACCCGGTACAGGCCCTGGTTCTCGTAAGCAGCTCTCTGGCTGCTCACCAGGTCCCCAAAGCCAATGGTGCTGAACGTGACAAAGCAGTAGTAGAGAGAGTCCAGGTAGGCCCAGCCCTCTACAGGCGAGTACATGGCTGAAGCACAGCAGGACAGCAGGCCTGCGCCCAGGCCCAGAATCATCATCACGTGGTAGACAGAAGGCTTCCAGCCGGGCAGGTAGCACTCGGTGAAGTCCTGCCTTAGGCCTGGGGGCAGCAGGCCGCTGTTGCGCAGCCGCCGCTCACGGACAGCCTTCATCACCACCGCCAGCAGAGTGATGATGCGCTCCAGAAAGAGGTTAAAGAAGAGGATGGTGGCAGCGCAGCCCAGCAGCCCGTAGAAGATGAGGAACACCTTTCCCGCCACTGTCACTGGAGTGGTCATGCCGAAACCTGTGGAAATGGTGGCGAAAGGGGGGGGGGGGGGAGAGGATGCTTATTGCATGGCTGTTTTCAGCATGCTTATGATGTAGATGGAGTATGTGTAACATGCTCAAAAAATGCCACCCTGTGTTTGGGTAAAACCAAATATTTCTCTGGGCAAAACCATAGTCTTTACAATTTCACTGAACTGCAAAATAACAATGAATAAAGCAGTAATTATATGTCTAATTATTTCTGCAAAAGTCCTAAACTCTGTCCGCGCTCTTAAAAATCAGTATGCTGTTAAACATGGGAGTGGTGTTTCTATAAAGTATAAGTATAGGGCTTTTTTTGTGAAGTACGAGACATTTCCTAAATTTCAGTTTGTGTCATGCCCCATCATTAGGAACTGCCAGCTGTGGCTCATTGTGCAACATATAATATCACCTCCCTTTTCACTTCGCTCTTTGAGAAGTATTGAGCGAAATGCTGTCACTGAGCGATCTCGAACTGACCTGTCTTGTGTGCTCTCTCTCTGATCCTGCCCTGAGGACCTCCCCTGCAGACCTCCCCTTCAGACCTCCCCTGCTTGCTTTCCAACCCTAGTCTTCTTTCCAGACTAAATCTTACAGCTACTCCACCTCGACTGTGTTAACTGACCTCTCTTTTGATTCACTCCTGCTTTCAGTGTTCAGTGCGCAAATATACAGTGAACTCTGCACACAGGGGGATCCTGCCACTGTGTTCTCATTACAGCATGTTACAGCTTGTCCTTTTAAACACCCATTTAAGATAGCTCTTTGCTGAAATTGGTTAAAAACAGGAAAGGTCATACACTGTGTACCACAAAAATGCATTGTTAAATGTGGCTGTTTAAAATTGCTTTGCAAGACCAAAGATTTGAGCGTTTTGTTCTCATTCTAGTCAATTAGAATAACTGCTATAGACACTGTAAACAGTTGTCAAAAGACAACTGCCTGATAAGTGGAAGGGATGAGGTTATTGGCTGTGGCTACGAAGCTTCATGCTCTTGACTGAGTGGGGTCAGAGGTGAGCTTTCATTTCAGCAGCCTGGTTGGAAGCATCAACCAATGAACAGGTTCATTCTACCCTTTCTGTTCACCCCTTTTCTGAGGAAAGAGAACATTGTTTCTCTACAGGTACAGCTGAGCTAGCAGCATCTACTGTTTCAAATGTCATAGTAAATGAGGCATCTTAACAGATCAACTGTCATTGCATGAAAGTCTAAAGTCTCACCATCCAGACAAACTGGCCCTTTGGTAGAAGCTAGAAAGCAGTATTATTAGCGCGTGCAATCTTAAAGAGTTATTTTAAAACTAATAATTTTTGACTCAAAGTAAATGCATAGCTTTGCCTGCATTTTTATATGTCGCAGTTGAGACAAACTGACAGATAGAAATGTTCACAAAGAACAGTCATATTGACTCATAAGTTAGTCATGCCCAAAAAAAAGCATTCAGAATCATGTCTGATTCCAGACATGGCTTGTGTCAGTATATCTGGTATAGGAAATGTGTAACTTCAAACTACTGTGCCTAGTATGGTTTGGCATGGCAACCTGAGATATACTGTAGGACTGGTACTGCAGTAGCTATAACCTGAGGCAGAAACAGGATGAATTATCTCAAATGTCTGGAGCACGACAGCGTGAATAAGGTAATAATGCTATCACCATGTACGTGTCATGTCAGGAGTGTGTTTATGGCTCTCAGAATGGATTAGAGCATGTTTGTGTGTATGCTGTGTCAAGGTTAATTGCTTTGTCTGTCTTCCTGTATGTTCGGCTCCAACTTGAGAATTGATCGTATTATTCTTAAACACTATATCTGGCCCCAGCTTCTCAGGGTGATTACATAACAAAAGGACCCTGTGTTGTGTTTTTTGTGTTTGTACAGGTTCTTTTCACCTCATAAATTAAACCTTAAATAATTGGTTTTGACACATCGATGCATTTGATGAGAATGAGCTACTGGTAATTTTGCCAAAGTGCATGGACATTGGTGCGTGCTCACGGACAGACAGAGGTTTGGAAATGATTCATATAAGAAAGAATCCCTAAGGTAATTCTTCAGGAATTGTAGGCTGTGACCAGCATTCTGTAAAGACCAAAGAAAGCAGTCTTTGCTGCTGTTCAATGCTATAATATACAGACACTCACACTGTAGAGAGAGTAAGCAGTAGAACAAGTGTATTAGAGGCCCCTTAAAAATCCATCAAGTGCGCTACTTCTAATTAATTAGGCTTTTTCTCTGCCATCCTGGTGAAACAGAACCATTTTCGAATAAACAAGGTTCAACTCAGTTCAAGTCAATTATTTTATATAACACCTTTAACAAGTTGCCTCAAAGTGCTTTACAGGAAAAAATTACAAATAGGATGACTGAAGTTAAAGTTAACGCCAGGTGACCATAGAGAAGAGGAACCAAAAACTCCACAGTGTGGAGAAAAAATCCTCTGGGTGCCCAAGGTCAACTGGCTGCCCAGCCCCTCCTGGGCATGCTAACATTACAGAATACAACGTAAATAATGGAGATTCACACCCCTGAAACAACACTCTGCTTTGGCTTCCATTACGGGTAAAATGACATCAGTGATGAAAGCACAAAACCATCAATTCACTCTGCCATTTCAACACATTACGTTACACTCCTGGGCTGGTATAGCCTACATTAAGAGCAAAAATGAGAGTAAGTGAAAACAAGGGGGACGCTAAATCAAATCAAGCCGTGTACTTTCACGCTATCTCCCTGCTCTCTGAAGCAGAAATGAAGCTCAGCACTATGGCAGAAGTCAGCAGACCTTTTGCAAAAATTGTGAAAAAGAGTTGTGGGAAAAACCTGTTCTGATACATTGCTGTGTTTGTCAGTTTTAAAAAATTTGCTGAACTATGCTTGAGAACAATGCTTGCTCAAAAGTAATAGTGCACTACCCATAAGGCTTACAGTGCAATTGTACATTTTGTCATTAACACAAAATGCGTAGTACATTTTACTGACAAAAGAACAAATAAGGAACATCACTGCAGCACAAATGGAATTTATTGCTTGTTTTTTGGAAAGAGAAATCCCAGGAGAGTAATTTAAAATCTTTCCCATTGAAGGAGTACTTGTGCAAAAAAAAACTGATTAGTGCACATTCTTAAAGAAGCATTTCTTCATTTCCACTCCAGTAAATATCTCAGGACAGGAAGACAGTTTAGGAAGACAATTTAGAAAAAAATCTTAAAGACTTATTCTCCTGGTGATACATATATATACACAGTATAAGGGCTTTCAAAGTGATCACAATAACTTAACACAAATTCCCTTTTTAAACCATTAACACAGGTACGTTATGAAGGCGCCTCGTTTCACCTGTCATTTACCAATCATCTTGCATTGAGTTGGAAGGCAACTCGCAAGGAAAAACGGATAAAGAACGAAGTGTTTTGAATGTCAAGTTCAGTTTCAAACCTCTATCAAGTGGGCCTATCAGCTGCAAAAGTATTTGCAGTTAATGTGAACTCAGTTGCCACCAAAGCAGATTTAGCCCTTTCATGCATAGTGGTCACTACAGTGGACAGCTATTTAAAAGCTGTTTTCTTGTATGAATCCCATGCAGCCCACTTGGGTGGACATGTGAAGAAGCCCTTGAAAAATGCACGTTAAAAAAACATGAAGTTCAGTTTTTCTTCACGTGCCCAAAGAGTAATAAAAACAATGAGGAAAACAATTCTGACTGTGGCTTTCATAATTCATGTATGCAAGGACTAGTTTTAAATAGCAGGTTTCTTTAAATCTTCCGTTCCCTGCTTCCGCCCCATTCTTAATTTTATTAAAAGAGTTTTGTTGATCTATTGGTAAGTGTTGCTTCGTATCAAGAAACATCAGAGTGTTTGCTAACAAGTTTATGATTAGATATTCTCTATATCTTGTTTCAATATCCAATTACTTCCGAGGGTAATTTTGCAATGAGTCATGCTTGTTTTGCAATAAATGAAAAGATTACAACTTACAAAGACATAAAGTATGTCCCTTTAGGAATAAATACTAATTTTAAAACAAGTGCTTTATTGAATATTGTGGCACCTGCTAGAACCAGACACAGTCACACTGTGGTAACCAAGGTTCTTTTATTGTTTGCTTTTAAAAGGACAGCTGGAGGCAATACACACAGGACACCCCCCCCCCCCCAAACCAGTTCACAACGAGGGTGAGAGTCGGGGAAGGTTATGACATGGATTTGACGAACATGCACATGGTGGGGAAATAGTCAGGCTATTTACTGTCACGCCCCATTCATCAACGATCGCCAGACCTGGCGCATTAGCAACACGGCTATAAAGAACCAGCAAACAATCCCTCACTTGCGAAGTATTGTGCCTTTATGCCTGTACCAAGCAATCGTAATCATAACCTGTCCTGTGTGCTTTTCTCCCTGTGTCGCTGTCCTGCTCCTGATCCTGCCCGTTCCCGACCCTACGTGTATTCTCCAGCCCTGTCCGCGCCCCGAGCCTGACCTTCTCGGAACTCTGAACCTCGCCTGCCCCTTGGACTCTGATTTCGACCTCGCCCCTTCCAAGTGTAACAATAAACACCACTCTGCACATTGGAATCCTCTGTGTCCTGTGAACTGTTACATTTACACACTACTGCTGCTGCTGGGAAAATGCAAATTATCCCCTCAGCAGCAAGTCTGATTGGGGGACAAGTGCACTGACGTTACAATATGCATGTTGGCTCCCTGGACAAAACAGGGACCGTAATTACATTCACATGTCCATAAATTAATGTAACAGCTTTTGGATATAGCAATGGTTAGAAAACAACATATTCATAAATGTGGAATCAGGAAAGAAGATGGCCTGTATTATACAGAATTATTCTCCATGTCAGGTTGGATGCAATTCTATTGTATGATTGGCTTTAAGTGTATGTAATACAGCATGTGATCTTTACTGAAGTAGTGAGAAATATAGCTGTATGTGCTTACTGCATCTATTGTTTAAAGATGTAATATTTATTAGGCTTGAGTTCCCCATGAGTTGTAAATGGCATATGAGAATATTGGTAAATGTTGAACCTGTGTAGGTACCTGGAAATTTTCAATAACTGTTTTATGTTAATGACATAAAAAACTGGGGATGTTTGAGTGACAGATTTTGTGTGATGTAAGTTTGTGTGCGCTACATTGTGTGGGATGCTTTAGAAGTGTCAGGATTCTAGGGTGTGATCTATGATCTATACTTTAGATTATAATTTAGTAATAACTAAATAATTAATTTAGCAGGCACATGCTAATGTGACGATGTTGTTGGGCTTAAGTTTATCATAAATTATGATTTGGTGGTAGCAGAAGGGGCTGCAATAACCGTAACATCACTACACCCCCCCCCCCCCAAAGAGTCAAGACACAAGTACGATTAACTCCCAGAGTGAGAAACTCAGGTTATTAGCTTAGCAAACGAATCCTCCTGTCTATTGAACCACGCAGGTGTCAACAACCAGGGCTCTAAAGCTGTCAGCTCCCTCACACAGTTGGAATATATACCTGTGTGTGTGTGTGTGTGTGTGTGTGTGTGTGTGTGTGTGTGTCTGAAATCACAATTATTTGTGTTGCAGGTGAAATGTAAATATTTAATAATAAAATTAAAAACTGTACCCAATGTGAGACTTGAGAAGTAAGATGTGAAATGGCCAGCAGAAAGCTTGTCTTTCTGTGTTACATACTGTAAAGGAAAAATGGTTACAGAAAAGCAATTTTTTATGTATGACTAAGCAACTAAACATGTTTGTGTTCAGCTGCACGAAATGTGAAGCTGTTGTTAATGATGAACCTCTAAAAAAATGACTGCAGTGAAGAGGCTGTGAAGGGCGTTTGGCTCTAATATGGTGATATAGACTAATGGGTATGAAACAAGAGCTCCTACAGGGCAATTTACATTATTTGTGTCTTTTAAATGGAAAAACAAAACAGAAATGTATTACGTATTCTGTAAAATAAATCATGAATATGGAATCACTAGAACAGCTAATGAATTTGCATTAAATGCAAAAGTAAAATGCAGGTTAAAAATATTAGCTGCACTTTTGCATTTTTATATATTTATCTGAATGCAAAAACAAGCATTTGACTCCAACCAAAATTGGTTGACTTATGTTAGTAATAAACTTAAAATTGATCTGATAAATCATTTTGCCCTGGCGGTATATGGAGACAATATGTGGACCGATTACACATTCAGCTCAGGGTTTCTCAGCAACCACTTTACAGAGATCCAACTCCTTCTGTAATTTAGGTGCAATGAAGAGAGGGGTTCTGAATAACAGAATATTCCAAACTCATTGCGGTCTTATTGCTTGGCTGCTTAATCTGTCATTTAAACAAAAAAGCAGGAAAAGGCTGTGGAGGAGAAAGAAAAATACTGATAAGAATGCGATAAATTCAACACAAAATTAGCATGCAAAAAAAAAAAAAAACAGCAACAGGCCACAGAACTCCCACCCACACACCTTATCAATATACACAGATGTGCATTTTAACTCCCTACCATCACCAGCACAGGAGATGTTTTTCCTTTATACAGTCTGTGAAACAATGTTTCCTTCCCCATATGACAGAAACACAAAACAATATAACCATTCCCCACAAACTGTTCCTGAAAATTTTTTATAGACCAGTACCCTCAAATTCAAAATCTTTTTAAAAAATATTTTAAAATAGGAAAAGCAAAATCATTCACACAATTTTCACAAATACATAACATTACTAGAGCAAGTAATTTATAAATGTGACATGCATGTGTACTATTATCCTTGTAAGTCGCTTTGGACAAAGGTGTCTGCAAAATAAATAAAATGTAAAATAAATAGTAGCACAATAACACAATTATATGTAATTATAGGCTGGGTTTTTAATTGCTAGCATTTTGATTTATTCACTTGTCTAAAGTTAAATTTTTGTGTAATAGTCGAACTTTGGATTCATAGGAGCAATGCAGTTTTCATCTCGGTCAAGAAGCACTGGACCAGCTCTATACCCTCACTAGGGTTCATGGGAGTTTGCACAACCAGTCCACATGTGCTTTGTGGACTTGGAGAAGGCATTTGACCGTGTCCCCTGTGGCATCCTGTGGGGGGTGCTCTGGGAGTACGAAGTCAGGAGCCCTCTGCTATGGGCTATCCGATCTCTCTATGACCAGAGCAAGAGTTTGGTTCGCATTGCTAGGAGTAAGTCAGACCTGTTCCCAGTTCATGTTGGACTTTGGCAGGGCTGCCCTTTGTCACCAGTTCTGTTAATCATTTTCATGGACAGAATTTTTAGGTGGAGCCAAGGGCTGGAAGGAGTCTGGTTTGGGGACCACAGGATTTCATCTCTGCTTTTGCAGATGATGTTGTCCTGTTGGCTTCATCAGGCCAACAGGCCATCAGTACCTTCAGAGTGTACCGGGGTGGTTTGCAGTTGATTGTGAAGCAGCTGGGATGGTTTGCCCTTTCCGGACTGGAGGAGAGAACCTGCCTCAAGTGGAGGAATTTAAGTATCTTGGGATCTTGTTCATGAGTGAGGGAAGGATGGAGCATGAGATTGATAGACAGATCGGTACAGCGGTAGCAGCAATACGGTCAATGTACAGGTCTGTTGTAGCAAAGAAGGAGTTGAGCTGAAAGGCAAATTTCTCGATTTACCTGTCAATGTATGTTCCTACTCTTACTTATGGTCATGAGTTTTTGATCATGACCAAAAGAACAAGGTCTTAGATACAAGCAGCCAAAATGAGTTTCCTCTGCAGGGTGGCCGGGCGCCCCCTTAGGGATAGGCTGAGTAGTTTGATCACGAGAGAGGAGCTCATAGTAGAGCCGCAGTTCCTTCAAATCCAGAGGAACCGCTTGAGGTGGTTTGGGCATCTGTTACGGATGCCTCCATGATGCCTACCTGGGGAGATGTTCCGGACATGTCCCACCAGCAGGAGGCCCCAGAGGAAGACCCAGAACACATTGGAGGGACTATGTCTGCTGACTGGTCTGCGAACGCCTTGGTGTTCCAGAAGAGCTGGAGGAGGTGTCTGGGGAGATGGAAGTCTGGGCGTCTCTTCTTAGACTGCTGACCCCATGACCCGGTCCCGGATAAGTGGTAGAAGATGGATGGATGGATGGATGGATGATCCCAAATTATTGCCACTGATTGGATTTTATTTCCAGGTTAATATTATCTTTCCCAAATAATCCTGAAATAAATAAGATTTTTATGCCAAAAGATGTCTTCATTATGCCTATCGCAGTGAACTCAGGGTTTGAAGTGGTTACAATCTTTCCTGATGAGTCAAATGTAGCCAGCAGTATTACATTTCATAAAAACAATTCAGTTTATTTTCTCAAGCCATTTATCCAATTCAAGATCATTATTGTGTAAAACTCAACATTGGTTACACTGGGTGTAAGGCAGAGTATACCTTCTTAATACAGGAATATATGGTACCATATATGACATAATCATACATAATCAGTAAATTACTCCTTGATAAACAGTTCTCCAAGATGTTGAAATGCAAGCAGGAGTACTCACTATTAATAACCCATCAATAATTTTAGTATAGTCAAATACTATAAACAATAAAAGTAATTAAAAATAAAAATATTGTACTGTTAGAATAGAGACGTAAAAAAAGAGGTACTGGTAGAATATGTGGTTAAAATTTGTAATGAATGCTTTGAGGTCTCTCAAAAGTGTTATGCCTCATTGCTTGGGTTCCTGAGAGATTCAGTTTGTACTGTGAGCTCTTTCAGAAGTGCCTCACTGCTTATGTTGCTTAATTGTTCATTCAGTGCTATGAGTCCTCTCAAAACTGTTTTTCTGCCTCAATGCTTGGTTTGCTGACTTGTTTCAATTAGTTCTGCAAGCTCTATCAGAGTGTTCCTCTACCTCACTACTTGGATTGCTGAGTGGTTTCATTTGTGCTCCATGCTCTTTCAGAAATGTTGTGCTACATCCATACTTGGTTTACTGCATGCTATAGTGGAGGCTGTCGTTGATTTTTTTTTAGCATTATCGAAACACATAATTTGTTTAGTTTGCATCCATGTCAGGTTGTAAGTACATGTAAGATTTGGCTCAATGGGTAAAACATCAGGCTGGGGTGCAGAAGTCGCCCAGCCCAGCCAGGTGTGTTCTTGAGTAAGACATTCAAATGCTGTTATTCTGGGTGCTGTGTGTGGTTACCCACAGCACCTCCAGGGAATGGGTTAAATTCAGAGAAATAATTTGTATGGGACTAATAAAGTACTATATAAAAGAAATCTAAAGTTTTCCTTCTTACAGAAAAATTATTACACCAAAATGTAAAAGCAAATTAATACAACTAATACAAAATTAACTTTTTAAAACAAGCTCTGGTAAGTGTGTGTTGCTCTATTTAAGTTGTTGCAGTTACAAATATATAAATGATGTTTTTATGTAACTACATAGCTATGGAGGTTATAAAAAATTACTTTTGCAGGTGTTGGTATTGATGCACAGAGGAGAAATAAAGACCATGGATATATGAAAAATATGTTTTCCTAAGCCTCAAGCTTTTATTCAGACAATCTAAAATGTTAACCTTTAGTTTAGTTTTTTTTTTTTGGTTTACTAAAATTGATTGCATTGGCCATTATCAATATTTTTGCATGTATGTGGCATGACATGTCTCACGCAACATAAGAAATTGGCATTTTCAGTGATCAACTACCTGTAAGCAGGAATCAAATAAAACCAAGCAGATGATTTAGAGGGATGTATTTAGAGGTGAGCTAGACTGGGGTATAAGCATGACCCAAACTAAAAAAATACAGTAAACACAGTCCTGCTTCTGTCTCACCCAGCTGCACTGGACAAGAAAATCTGTGCACATGGAGCTGTTCACAGCATTGTTGAATTGTTCTGCATTGTCAGTGAGGCATATGGCGAGTCATCTCTGCCAGAGGAAGGAAGAGACTGCTGGCTAGTACTTGCAAATAAATAGATATTTCCTTGTGAACTATGTGTGAGGGCATGATCAGCATGTATGCGTGCGTGTGTGTGTGTGTGTGTGTGTGTGTGTGTGTGTGTGTGTGTGTGTGTGTGTGTGTGTCCGTGTGTCCATGTGCGCTCGTGCTTGCACCCGTGTGTCAGTGCATATGACAGATGGGGAGCTCTGTCTCTCGGTGCCATGCTGAAATATCAAGGGCCACAGCACCCGGTCCTCGGCAGGGTTACAAAGCCCAGCCCCCCGGGTGTCCCTGCTCATACAGTCCAGGCAGAGTCACTGGAAAGCTTTGTCACTTGGTTTCTCTGCTCTCTCAATCCTGGCAAGAGCTGTTTGCAGAAAGCAACTGCAGTGGCTGTTAAACGGAAAAATGAAAACAGGGCAAACAGCATGAGTGTGACTTCATGTGGGGCTTTTAATGCAGGCAAATCTGCAATCCTCCCTGTATTAATCACACCATCAAACTGGTGGTCTCACAGGGGTATAGGCTAAACTGCCATGGAAGTAAAGAAGGAGAAAAGGAAAAAAAGACCAGCCTCTGAATTTGACCTCACCATCTGCTGCAGAGCAAAGGGATGGGTTGGGGGGTAGCAGCGTCACAAACAGAATATCAAAATTGCAGTGACGAACTTGCGCATGTGTACAGAGACAAGGAGACGTACAAAGACAGCACATAACGTACTCATAGGTTTGCTGGCATTATTATATGTCTGTATGTTTACAGCACAGTTGCTTCTCACACTGTTTATTCACACGCATTCACAAGCAAATTAGCCTGCAACGCTTATTTTGTGTGCTTATGTTCAGGCTGTTGAACATGTTCCTCAGTAGGGCTGCCATAATGACATTATGGCACTCAATGAAAACGTAGCGTCCGTAATGAAACATAAATCTCAACAATCAATTAGGCCCGAGCTGTGCTGAGACATGCCAATCTTTTTGGTAGAGAGCATTAATTACAAAGAGTTGATAAGGGATCTGGGTCACGGGAAACAAAGCATCACCCTGGCTTAACAGATGGAATGCAACTCATGGCAAGCAGCCAAAACATAGACACAAATTTTAACAGGACATCCTTAATCAAGGAGGTTTTGCCAGGTATGTCATTATATGTGTCAGTCTGCCAGGACAGTTGGCACTATGGTCAACTTTGGACTTTTGACTCAAAGTTTAAATTATTGAGACCTGGAAAGAGCTGTTTTATCTGATTTAAAAAAAGTGTGTGTGTGTGTGTGTGTGTGTGTGTGTGTGTGTGTGTGTGTGTGTGTGTGTGTGTGTGTGTGTGTGTG
>JABJVR010000052.1:7099042-7131184 GCA_025773905.1 Chitala chitala | reverse complement strand
TGTGTGTGTGTGTGTGTGTGTGTGTGTGTGTGTGTGTGTGTGTGTGTGTGTGTGTGTGTGTGTGTGTGTGTGATAAAGTACAGTGGCCTGGTGGCTCAATGGGTAGGACATCAGGTTGGGCTGTAGAAGTCTCCTGGTCCAAATCCCAGAGCAAGACACTCAAACACCAACTAATTGTAACACATATGTGGGATGTTGCAAGTTGCTTTGAATGAAAGTGTATGCTGAATGAATTTAAAATGTTATTGTTTGTTGAAAGAAAGTAAATGATGACCTTCATTAATTTAGTTATTTAGTTAAGACTAAATGGAGTCTATCATTAATTTAGTTTTTTAGGTAAGACTAAATTGAGTTGATTTTGGGGAAGAAACAAGACATTCAATATATAATCCGAACCTGCAGGAGGTGATAGTAGATGGTGGATTTTTTACAGTTTTTCTTTATAAGACTTGTGTAATCTTTTTGCTTTCTCTACTTAAAGTGGCCACAATCCCTACTTGTGTTTCGATTTGTTGCATTAATATCTTTTGATGACAAAAAAAGACTTTTTTTTTAAAAGAATTTGTAAAAATGTGTAGTAGCATTAACCTTATAAAGTAAATGTTCTGATGGAGTTTCCCTGGTGTAATTACTCCCCAGCCCGCCCTCTAAACATCCTGATTAATTCTGGACAGGATTCACACTGTAGTCTAATGCACTGAGTATAGCACTGGCTACTACAATCGCAACTCAAGACAAAAAAACTATTAATTTTACAACTCCACTATCCACTTTTGCTCCTTTTTTCTGAAACAATTATTCATTTAATCCTCACTAACTTTGCTTATTTTATTTAGTTTTGTTTTTATCTATGATCAACTGGTAAAGTATATTTTGTTAACTATATAAAAGTTTATAAGGTGAATATGAACATATTTTTTGCATGCGCTGTGTTTAAAATAAGAGACATGAAAGCAGTTTGTGTTTGCGTATTAGTTAATGCTTTTCTCTGGATCAGCAAGAACAGACACTTTAGTGGTGGGTAATTATTGCATATTCTAAGGAGAAAAATATATATTATATGGAGTTTCTGATCAATACAGAACCAACAAAAGGTGTAAACAAGAGCAGTACATCAAAAATGCATAGTTAACGCAGTACAAAAGTCTTACCTAAAGAAAGCTGTATTTACACATTCTTGTTTTGTAATGTATGAATTTAAATTTATGACATTAACTATATTTATCTATCTATATCTAACTACATTTATCTAAAATGTGTAAAAAGTCTTAAATGTGTTTAATTTTTTCTTCTTATTGCAACACATAATGATCTAAATGGAGAAAGGTTCTCTCTAAGCAGTATGTAAACGGAAAAAATTGTGCTACACTGTGTAGTACTATAATGTACAGTACTACACTGTACTGTACTGTGCTACACTGTGTAGTACTGTACAATATTGCACTCTACTGTATTGTAGTACACAATGTATTACTGTAATACACAATGTAGTACTGTACTCCACTATACTCTGTTATACTCTACTGCAATGCACTGTACTGTCCGGTGCTACACTGTGTAGTACTGTACTGTACAATACTGCTCTGTACTGTACTGTGCTACAGTGTGTAGTACTCTACAATAGTACACTCAGTGCAAGTCACTTTGAACAAAGACGTCTGCTAAATGAATAAAATGTAAATGTACTGTATTGTAGTACACAATGTACTACTGTAATACATAGTGAAGTACTGTACTCCACTATACTTTGTTATACTCTACTGCTGTGTACTGTACTATACTGTACTGTACTACACTGTGTAGTATTATACTGTATGGTACTACACTGTAATGTAGTGTGCTGAACTGTATAGTACTGTACTGTACTGTGCTGCACAGTGTAGTACTGCACTGTACTGTACTGTAGTATACAATGTACTTTTGTAATACACAATATAGTTCTGTATTCCCCCATACTCTATTATACTGTATTGCATTATGCGGCATTATATAGTACTGCACTGCACTATACAATAATTAATTTACTGCATAGTACTGCATAGTACTGCCCCACATCACACTAATGCTACACTTTTTGTGGTGAAATATACTGGTAAGTCATTGTGGTATCAAGACTGCTAAACTCATTGGTTTCCCTATGTATATGTGCATAAGCATTATATTTTAACAAAAGCTGTAAAGACTCCTTACACAGAACCGAGATTATCACTGCTCTTATGCAGTACATGGTGCAGAGGCATTAGCAGAATTTTTTCAGTGGGGTGACTAAAGGGGTGGCCAATGATCTTTATGTGGTGACTTTTCAAAGTTGCATTCCAGAATGGGGGGAAAAACGAATATTTCCAAAGTGCATTCCTGAAAGGGTGGGGTGAAACAAAAGTCTTCACAGGATAAAATAATGGGGTGGTGAGCCATTGAATAGGTGGATCACAGCTACAAATATTATATGAGCAATAGCTGATGCTATCACCTCATCTCTTCTCCTCACAGGTGAATATGATGGAATGTAGAATACAAGATGTTAATAAATACCAATATCAATGTTTTATAAAAGAATAAAGGGGGGCATTGGTGTTTTAATATTTTCAACTGCCATTCGTTTTTTTTCTCTATCTAGTCAAACGTGTCAAGAAAAGATGCATGCATGCATTTGCAGATGAGCACAAAGCAAATATAGCATAAGGGCAAAAAGGACACCAGTCATCTGAAAGAGGGAGAAGAGGAATGGGCCACTGAGAAATGTTCTTCTCCATCATCACTCACCTGACCTTCAGTGACTCAATTACATGGGGTCACATTGCATTCTAGCCACAGCCCCTGATTCTGGACTGGAAGGACACCATTTAGCAGTACTGCCCTGTCAGTTATAATTAATTGTATGATTCTTTGCATTAGCAAATCACTGTATGTGAGCCCCTCCCTTCTTCGCTGCCCTGAGAGTCTTTCAAAAGACCTCAGGCACTGATGGAACCATTGGATGGAGAAGGAGACTTTGGGGTTAACAGTATAAGAAAACCACTCAGCAGACTACAGCTTTCCATCAGTGTCATAAAGACTGCCTGTAAAGCCTAATTATAAAGACCCATGACTGCACCTCAATCTAGTGTACACTGCAGTCTCCATTAAGGACCAATGACTTCACCTTAATCTAGTGTACATGACAATCACTATCAAAGACTCATGACTTTTAATTCCCAGCTGCTGAAATATTTAAAATTTGAATTAATCTGATGAACTGTCAGGAGTCAGCTTCGAAAGTCAGGGATCAAAAGTGGCAGCCCGAGACGTTTGGAAGAATGAATGGAAGCTAAAGAGAAGAGGCAGAGCAGAAGCTGGGGACACATCATTGGAAGAAATGTTTTACTCTCTAGTGACATGTAGGATTCTGCAGAATATACCCATAATCGGTATTATTTATTTATTTTGCTTGAGCAGTAAAAATTACTAGACTCAGCCAGAAATTAATTAAGTTGGAAGCAGGCATGTTTAGACAACAGCTAAAAGAAACATTTTTCAGGCATTTCCAGAAAGATCAAATCTTTCTCTGTGAGTGCAGAAGGCTTCTGTTAATCTTGTTTCATATAGAAGACTCTGATTTAATCACTGATCATTTAGGTGTTTGCATTATAGTGAAAAACCGAAACTACAAACCCTGCCCTCCTGAAATCTGTACAATTTACATTAAACACAACTGTATGAAGCTATAGTCCAAGCCAAGCCTTCTTTGGTGACAAATACTGAACTACAAAACGATTGCTTTTAACACTGACAAGTAGCATACAACGCTGAGATGGAATCTCTCTGACAGAGCTAGAAAAAAGATGAGTTTGTGATTCAGCATTGTGACAAGGATGGATGGAGAAACAAGATCTGCTTTCCTCTTCCCTCCTTCACTTTCATTTCTGCGCGCGTGTGTGTGTGTGCACTGCTGTGGATAGGGATTTCAACAATATTGAAGCAATCTGCAGCCTATTGCAAAACTGACAAACATTTTTCTCTTCTTATTTCTCTCCTTACCTGCTTTCAGACAGAACATTAAAATACCTGTTCTCATATTCACCTCACTACCTACTTTAGTCACATAATTTGGAGACTGGGCAAAATGCTATGGTGAAGTTATAATTAGAATTTCCATGGGCAGTACTTGACAGTCCATGTAATTTTGACTGTCTCCTGAATATGCTTTTATAGTTGTCTTTCAGCGTGTACTTAAACCACCCCATACAAGTAACTAAATAAATAAACAATGTAAATGAATCTCTAGTTTTTGCTCTGTTTCTTTTTCGGTTCCTATAGCTGAAATACAATAGAAACTCTTCTTGTTGTTCTGATCAGAACTCATCTTTAATAACAAAGATCTCTACAAAGGCTTTTCTGAAATAATGTTACTATTGAACCTTGGTTGCTTCTTCTTATACCTGCCATTGAAGCACAGTTACTATCTAAAATATATGTCTAAAATGGAAGATTTTCTCCAATGTGGCTCACTGAACTGTTTTATATATTGTACTCCAGACTCCAGCAACAATTTTGAAAGGCATAAATCCATTGAACAAAGAAGAAATGTGTTTCTCTCGAAATAAATAAATAAATAACACAAATCTGACCAGTGGAATGTAACTGTGGGATGGTAAAAAGATGTTTAAACGATGGACTTCAGAATGATGATGTAGCTGTATGTGACTGATTTACGATGCCTTGATATGTGGCCTCCTGTTGCTGTAAATCGCATGTCCTCTTGAAGGGTCACATTGGGGAGAACTCCAGCCATGCACGGCGCCCCCTCCAAGAGAACGTCATACAAGCCTTTCATGTGACTAAAGAGGGGCTTCCATTTTGAACTCTGACATTTCCTGATGCCACATTTTTAGAGCTACACAGACATCTAAGGAAACTGATAAAGTGAGTGGGAAACCTGGGGTCAATCCCCACAGTTCCCTAAACACAAGCTGTGTAAGTGGTGTCTAAGGAGACACAGTGAGCGTGTTTGTATATGCATTTTCCAACAGCTTTTCTGCTCCAGCCGATTAATTTCTAGTGGGGAAATGCAATGAAGCTACTGAGAGATTTGAGCATGAACGACTGTCTTTAATAGAAAAATGGGGAAGAAGGGCAAAGAACTGAAGACTCTCTGCTATCAAACAGGCAGCTTATCTGTAGCAAATTCCTTGCAATGCTTTCCTGTGGTGCACAAATAATAAGGCAATACAAGACATGAGGAAAGTCAACCATAGATGGGGCAAGCTTGGAAACAGTCTTTGGTTCTTAAAATGTGCTGGACTTAAATTGCTCATGTGTTCAGACTAATTCACTTGCTTTAGCCAAGCACACAATAAAGGATTTCTTTTTCAAAGTATAAACCACTTTATTGTATGGCTGAAAAAAATATCACACTTCTTTACTGTGGACCCATCAAATAAATAGCCTGATTATTCATACACTCCTTTCAACATGCAACAAAACATAACGTTCATTAGAAACAGATTACAGTTAACAGATCCAAAGACATTATAAAAGAGAAAAATAAATATGAAAAGGAAATGACTCTGACACCAGACTTCCACAGATAGTAGAAACTCTAAATGTTAACATGGCACCTTTTGTCCAGATGCACATTGAAATCTTTGTTCTGTCAGTCTTGGTTGAAGGACCCTAAGAGGTGGCCCAAATGCTTGAGTCTTGTTAGCCCCGCTGCAAGTATAAAGGGCATGTAATAACCTGGTAACAGTTTCTATAGCCATTAGATCAAAACAAGCATGTACAAAATTCCCCCCCACCCACAGCCCTTAGGTCAATGGTCCTTGTTTGTTTTCACATACCATTCACATGCATTTCCTCTGTCAGGATTTGACAGAACAAGGCTATCAGGGCACTAGCAGTCAAGCCCAAGCAATGCCATTGATAGGTGACACCAATTGTTAACCACAGTCCTTTGTATGCAGCTAACAGCAGGCTTTGCATTGTGATCTCTCCACTGTAGGCGTGTTTATGCTGTACCGAGTTCAGGTAACTGCCACGCAACTGCTGAAAACACAAGGTCTCTTCAGTGCTAAGCAACTCCCAGCACCAGTAAACACAGACACAAAAAACACCCTGGACATCTGCTGTTCCTCGTGGAAGATGGTAAAAGACTTATTCATTGGCACAGATAAAATACAGCCAATGAGGTGTTTCACAACAACGTTTCCTCTTCTGCTTTTTACAACAGCATGACTTTTTTTTAATTACCAGTTTAAAATTGCACCCACACCAGGCAACCCACATTTTTGCTTATTTACACTACTGGAATATGGTGCTTGGTCTATGTAACACCTGCTATTATTTTGTTGTTGTTGTTTCTGGTATGCAGTCTCCAAACTGTGTTACATCAGAAATGTGCTTATTTGTTCTAGGGGAAATGGTAGAGTCTTACTTTACATGGCAACCAGCTGAGTCTGAAGCAGAGTCATTTGACGTACATGCTGGTGTTATATCAGAAACACCTCTCTCTCTAGGTGCTTAAGAACCAGCTGTGCCTTAAGTTCAACTTCAACTGACACACATTAAATTTGTGTTTCATTCAACTAGGCTTAGTCAGATGTGTTACTGTTCTAAAGCTTGCACTAAAACATCCACCATTAGCTAAGAATGGACATTGCCTTTCTCTTAATGAGTTGATCTCTCTATTCAAAATCTCTCGTTCTACAACACAAAGCACTAGCATTTGTAAGACCTGTTTATTGGAAAGCTAAACTAAGTAGTCTCCTGTCATGATTATGTTCTGTGCAACCAATGCTAAGAAGTTTATATTGTTGTTGTTTCATTTGGGATCAATGGAATTGATTAAAAAAGAGTAAGAGGATTCATTCTGGTAGTAGGGTTTTGAAAGTGAGTGCTGCTTTGTTTTAAGTGTTCTAATGAAGGTTTAGTGGAATGCAGAATTGGGATTGGGATACATGAGTGCACCTGCATGGCTCTCTCCAGACATGTCTTAACCCGTGGCAGTGGGATGGACTAATGCAGGTACAATGTCTCCACATGTTAGCTGCTTACATCATCAACCTGTGACCTCCGCACAAGCAGAATTATCAGGGACAGCAGGAAAGGCAAGAGGGAGGGAGAAGAGAACCCAAAGCAGCAAGACAAATGTTGACATCAAGGAGAAATGTAAATTAGACAACTCACAACTGCATGCATATTAATGTTGGTGGATAAAAGAAAAAAAACATCAGCCAGTTAAAATTGACAGGAAAATGTGCAGGCCTTAACATATGGTCACATGAACATATCTCTGCTTCAGCTATCCATACCTATACAAGGCAGAGAGACAGCAGAGTGCATAAGGACACAGCCTTGTCACTCAGGGTTTCTTTGTTAGCTCAGTATGAGATAACATTGGTAACACATCTGAAGTCTCTGTATTCACACATTTGAAGTCGCTATGTTGTTAACTAGACACAACAAAATCGACAAATTCATTTTGTAATTCACGTGTTGTTTTGTGCAAAACCAAAAAATGTTCTACTTTGTCCAGGTGTTGAGGTCTCGAGTATCAGGCTCGCAAAAGTGTTGCCTCTCAGTGAAATGTTCTGCACGTGCACACACACACACACGCACATATACAGAGACAATAACACACGGACTGGATGTATAGATGAGTGTAAAGAATCTGCTGCTGGGAAGGTGCCTTATGCAACATCATGTTGTTGTTGCAGAGCCAGTCAGGCCACACAAAGTCTGTGTAACTTGTTGTAGATGCAGGTATTATCTATCAGATATCAGTGCAGGTGCCTGAACATTGTTTGGTCTCAGTCTATTGGACACCCCATTTCTTAGCTACTGTGCAGTGTTCTGTAGAGCCAGAGCCAGGATAAGTGTATCTGGAATGCAAAATGCCACCCTCCCTCCACACATGCATACACATACGCACATACCATATGATTTATACTAGATCACAGCTGTAACCAAATATATTTTTTAAACTGGTTAAATGAATGGATGGATGGATGGATGTTTTATCTGTGTGACAACTCATGAGTCATTATAAGACATTTATTTTTTGTGAACTAAACTTTTGTGGTCTCACTTTCTGTGATTCTGTTGTGGTTTGAAGTTTGTGGTAAATAAGGTAATTAAGAAGTGGCAGATCATAGTATTTGATAATGTGACACGTATGGAATCAATTTTCTCTGCCATTAAATTCGCTTGTCATACAACATATAAGCATTTGCTGATAGGCTTTCTTGAAGTGGCGACAAATTATAACAGCAAAGCTTTAAAATGTACCTGTGGTACTTTACAATGCTGTGGACTGTATAAAAATAAGGAAAGAAGAAGAAATATAACAATTTAGAGGCTTTAAAAAATGCATTTACTAGTGAGTATAGTGATATATTGGAAAATCATACAGTTTTGATATAGGGTGTCAGGGACTGACTTTTACTGTTAATTTGTAATTACATGAAGGTATTCTAGGAAACTAGTGAGCTAAATCAGTGTATCATGGAAGGAATTCCAACACAGCCCTGAGGAGAAACTAATGTCACGGGATGGTAGAGACATGTCATGGGGAACATAGATGAATTAAAACCTGTTTGGTATATATTGAAAGCAAATATCTTCCTTGTGTTGTACAAAGTAAAATGCTCTATGCCAATTTTTATGCTTGAGGTATTTGCATATAATGTATTCAAGCTGATGCTGAGCCTGTTGCCTGCAGTAATTTGTACAGTATCAAAGGCAGACAGTCAAACCTCTGAGATGATCTATTATGAGCCACAGCATTTAGCACTGGGTATGCCTGTGTCCATAAGGGAGGACTCACAGATGGAGTGAGACAGCCTCCAATCAAGTAATGAATTATAAAGAATGGGTCAAATAATTAGATCACCTACACTGGACACGGTTATATAAATCATCAAACGTGTAAAAACATGAAACGGGAAGGGTGAAAAAAAGTCCTGTAATAGCAAAAGTACTTTTCTCTTACCAATAGTTGACACGACAGTTCCGACAAAGTAAAATGCCCCAGTAAAGTCCCATCGCGGTCTTAAGGAATCAGCTCGGATTCCCGCGGCAATAGCCGTCTCGTATTCCCGGAGAAAGGAGTTCAAATCCTGTAGACTTATATTGAATGTCTCACTGAAGTTAAAGAGTGTCCGATTCCAGCGGCCGTGTGCTTTTAGCTCAGAGGGTCTCTCGATGGCGGAGAACACTGCGGCGCCGCACAGTAGGTACAGCACGATCAGGATGGCGAGCAGCAAAAAGCGACCGTTGTCCTCGTTTATGTGTAAGGAGCGGCAGCCCTGTATTCGCTGGCCAGGCATCATCCAAATTTCAGCACCACTAGCGCAACGGACAGCGACCGACTTCGCATCGGACCAGCAAGCGGCATTCGATTAGTTCACACTTCTGATGTCGGCAATCTGTCTAAAGCACAAACTCACTTTGTATTCCACTGCCGGGAGATGAATCCCATCAGAACAGATTAGCATTTCTGTGGGGCAAGTCCAGTTTGCTTTTTACTGATATAAAACCTGTTCATTTAATCGATCCTTTATATCTCAGAAAGTAAAGAGAACGGATCAAATCAAGAAAAAAACGATTCGAATCCGGCTCGCCGGTATTCACATTACATCAAGTATTATTCCGGTATCAAGGATCCAGACGACCAAATTTCTTTTTTTAATTAATCTTTTTAGACGTAAAGCCTTTCACCGCATGAAATCCGTAGCATATTTTCAGAAAAAAACCCATTACTCTTGTCATCTTTCCAGACATCCGTGAAAATTAAATCACATACTTAGTTTCGTAAATATGAAAAATAATCCTGTAAAAATATGAAAGTAACGGGAATTCAAAAATGCATTCCCCACACGTGAAAGATTAACGCTCCACTTTTGCTGTACATTGTGTTAATATATGCGCGTTCATCGTTGTCCATTCTGTGAATTAAACGGTTACAAGCAGCATCATCCTTTGGGTCGCTGCACCAAATTGCATTTCCTTGGGAGCTTATCAACTTTTGTTACCCGCATTATTTACGCTCTTGTTAATATAAATATAGAAATCATTATGTCGGATTTGTTAACTTTGTGCGTGTACAGTTGCGTTTCTTAATTACTGTTCTTCTGAGGTAAATTCCGTTCGTTATGAAGATGTGATGCTATAACAGGCAACAGCACACAACACGAACTCGGTGTAGTTTCAGCCTGCAAGAAAAAAAGATTTTGGAGATGGCGGTCTGGGCACAGCATCATAACGAGACAACAGGGGAAAGAAATGGCAGAAATACAAAGACACAACTTAATTATAAAAACACATAAAATCAAAATGAAACTAGAAGGAAAATTGCGCGAAAACTTTATCTTCTAGTTACTTAAATACGAATCAAGCGCTCTTCGTTCAGCGCATGAACATGTACATCCAGCGTCTGTCCCTGAGAGTGAAAAAGCTGCCACGTACATATTTTGATACATTAATAATTACGTGTGTTTCTACGGGAGGAATTCTGGAATTCGTCAGAGTCTAAGGGAACTCATTCCACGCTTGCAATAAAGAAAAATAAGAATAAATATATAACAGAATTAAAATGTTAATTCTCAATTCATGAAAACATCGTTTTAAACAATTTATCATATATTAAAAATGAAAGGAGAACGGCATGTAACTGATGTTGTGCAAAAATGCACAAAAACCATAGCAGTGTGTGCAAATCCATGTGCAGATTAACATGCACAGTGAATATTTTTTGTTCCGTTAAGGAATGCTCATCCCTGCCCTTTTACAACACTCTGCTTCCTGATCTTACTGGAAATTTAAATATGATTGTCTGTATTCCAAAAAAGTTGCCTTTTTACTACATTCATTGTTGTTTCAGTTATTAATATTTATTTGATTGCAGTGCTATATCATAAAACCAGATAATCTGCATTTCAGAACTGAATGTATTTAATTTTCCAGATGAATTGTTGAAGAGAGAGCAGGCTATGGAAATTGATCAGAGAATGTACACGTTCTGATGAGCTTTCCTGCACTTTTAATCTCGTGTTTTCATTGATCTCCACACACCAGTTCTGATCCCAGTAACAGCAATGAAACCAACTACAAAGCTCTTATCAGAGAATTTGCACACCCACTAATTTGCAGTTAGACTCTTTCCCCTGTCTTTTTAATCAATTTGTGTTTCCTCTTTTACTGGTAGTTTGTCCACTGGTCTTTAAACGGGTGTCAGGAGTGTAGCTGTTGACCGTCTTTCCTGAACAGGAAAGATGGGTGGCATGGGTTTCTAACCAACATCCATGCTAATTTGTCCCATCTCTTCTTTGTTTTGTTGTTGGTTTCATTCTGGTCTTGATGTTTTGTGGTAACGTGATTCTGAAGTTTTATCACCTGGCATCCTTGGTTTTATTATGTTATTGATTTTGGTTGTGTCATCGCCCTTGCACAGCGGAATCGGTGTCACATCATTTTGTAAAGCAGTCTCAGTTGCCTGGTATACCCTTGCTTTACTGCTTCAACCATCTGACACTGCCTGAGATCCTGCCATGATAAGCTTCTATATATTATATGTGCAGCATCTAAATGTCTAAATGGCTAACATTGTACATTGTACACATGCAGTCAATGGTCCCATTAAGTTTAATGACAAAGTCATTTGGTTTAGTTTAGTGATTTGTACTCTTCCTTTGTTGATGAAAAGCTCAACTAATAGCACTGATGAGGTTATACATCTCCTTATTGTTTAACGTTGTAGAGCAATCTGGTGGTTTATAAATCAATATGCATCACAGTGTGTAAATCAAGCCTTTATGAGAATTAGGCATAAAAGTTTAAATCTTTGTCAATTAGAATCATTCGCAAATATCCCATGTAAGCTTTTTTTATTAACCAGTATAATAGGTAAATTTGCTTATTATAGTCAGTCTGAGATTTAGCTTTGGCAAAATTTCCTGCCTGTGAAATATGATATACAGCCTCTAATTGAACTTCTTATTTAGCCTTAATTAGCATAAACCCATCTTCAACTCAACTGAAGAAGCAATGGACTGTAAGATCATTAATGTGAAGCATTTCTTTAACAATTACTCAAATTGACCCAGTAAAAGATTAGGATTTAAAATTGAAAGAGGTTCCTCCCAAATTCAGTATTAGTTTAAAATTTTCAGTTCAGCATTGTAAGCTGTTGACACCCTAAAGAACATCTGACTCATAACACAAATACATAAGCCAGGAAAAAAAAATTAATGGACCTCCACCCAATGACAGTAATAGGAGGCTGCAGGTATACAGTTTTGCTGTTAATGTTTTCAAGAGATGCTGACATATAAGACCTTGTCTCTGGTGTAACTCTGGGTCTTTCTGTTGTCTTTGTCCTATCCGCTTTGAAAAGTGAAACCCTTTAATTTACACTTGGAAGGGCCAGACATTTTCCAACAGCTGTCCTTTGGAGACTTTAAACTACCTGGCAGAATCACACACTTGTTTTACTGGAAAGCTGATATTTTCAAATGAGCTCTGGCAACTGGCAGCAACAACACATGAAATTCACAAGCAGCTGTTGGATTTTGTTACTCACAACTGTACTTTCCTGCTCATGAAATATGCGTAACAATACAAAAATTTAAACATAAATTATAAATCATAAGGAGTCCATTCAGACTTTGCATCATAAAAGTAATGACAGAAAATCTTCTAACCAAGTTTTGAACTAAGACCATATTCGCTACTGCCTTAATGTGTAATTATTTGCCTTTAGATGCAGATGACATTCCAAATTGTGCTTTAAAGCCTGGGTACATCTGTTTTAAAATGTCACCCACCTGCTCCTTTATATGAGAAAAAATGTGATTTTTTTGCAGAATTATATAAAACATCTGGTCTGACTAAACCTGCAGTACAAAAAAGGTCTTAACAGTTGTATTAGTGTACAGAAGTGATGGATGAGTACGTCCAAACTTATTTTATCTGTAATAATGAAATATGTGTGCAAGCTAAATCACTTTCATTAAAATTTAACAACCTGAGTAGTTTTGGTATAAATGCACATTGTTTCAGTTAATTGCAATGGCTTGCATTGCCTACATAGGGGTCCATCCATCCATCCATTATCTTAACCGCTTATTCCTGGTGAGGGTCGCAGGGAAGCCTGGAGCCCATCCCAGAGCACATAGGGCGCAAGGCAGAGGACACCCAGGGCGGGGCGCCAACCCACCTACATAAGGGTGTTCATTATTATTCATAAAAAGAGCCTAATGCATCAGTATTAATTAAATTTTATGTTAAAGCAAGTTAAGTTAAGATACACTTAATAATGTAAGATTAATCTTAGTTTTGGCACTGTGAAAAGAACACTGGATAACAGTAATTCTGTATCCACTCTGAAAAGGTTAACTCATAAATAACAGAATGTTATGGTTCCAGCACCTCAAGTCCTGTTGCATTTCTTAGGAAATGACTGGGTTTCTGCCAGATCCATGTGTGAAACCCACGTCCCCACATTGATCCACCAGAAACATCTCACACACTCAATACAGAGGCAAAAGAGGTGGAACAAACAGAATATGATTTTGCCTTCAATAACTTAATCGATACATAATGGGTTCCTCCACAGGTACATTGCCTATGGACCAATATGAACTGGGAAGTTAAAGAAGTCTGTGAGTTTGGTAAAAGTCAAGGTCAAGCAAAAACAAATTTGTTTTTCAAATACATTCCTGATGTCGTTTCTTCTGGCTTTATATGAGTTCTAAACTGAAGACTGTTTTTCTAAACTGAAGACTGAATTTTTACATCCTCACCATAAACACACAATACTTAGTGTTTGTGTCATCAGAATTGTTACTGTGAATGGACCATAGTTATATAACACAAAGAGCTAGAAAACCTAATTCTATTATTACGATAAACACTGGTCTTTTAATGTGTGCGTTTACGGTAGGTCAAATGTAAAGTTGTTTTCCTGCAGCCCAATTGGTTCTTATTATTAGTCTTCAGCAGCTGAAACAGGGTCAGTTGTGCCCCTGAGGACTGGGCCTTCAGGCTGCGTTTAACAGAAGTACTTCTGGGCCTGCATTCTCTCAAATATGCAACCCTCCTAGTTGCCCTGCCTAGTGTGCAGAATTGTGTTCCATAACATAACTTCACCATGAAATGATGCTGTATTATAACTATGATAACTTTTGAATTACCGTTCCTGCAAATAAATGTGTTTCTTGCTGTAAAACATAATTTCAAAAATTAATAAGTAACAAAAACAAACTGGTGTTATGATTGAAAAGGACCGTAAAGATGTCAAAGGCATTTATTGCGAGGAGAACAATTACTAGTGCCCTATTGTACAACCATTTTATTATACCACTATCTTCTCAATGACAAATAAAAAAATATTGTACAATGTATTTTGCTCTAAACTACCCAGCCCAGAGAGACCTTCACACACTCTTCTATCTGCCAGGTCCTTATGTCCCTGGTTATAAGGGATTATACACTGCCACTGTTCCCTTGCCTGGTTCCACACCAGAATGTGTTGAGATGGCTAATTAGACTGACTCAACATATGCATACATATGCATGCAGAGGTCATAACTGATGACATGCTATGAAGACAGACTCTGCATTAATTCCAGTTCTCGTCTTTCTACCAAGTGTAGTCTTGACAGTAATAGTATAAACACAAGGCAGTAGTTTCAAACAGAACAATAAAAATGGGCATTCTGCATCACAAATGTGTACATATGAGTCACAGTTTTGCATCCAGCAGCCAGATTTAATATATATTGGCTTCTCACTGTGAATGCTGTGGTAACTCGTACTCCTGGGGTTTTAAAAGTCTTCTTAGGAGTCAGTTTGACAATATTTTAAGCATATGAATTTATCCTATTTCTTAAATTAAAAAACAGCAACACAAAATGAGACAAAATACACCTAATGATGTCAATGGAGATTGTCAGTCATCCAGGTCATTATGGTGTTTCAAGTGTTGTTCAGTGACAATTGGATTTGTTTGGAAATCTCGAAGACATTTCACCTCTCATCAAAAAGGCTTCTTCATTTCACACAGTCTGGCTAGTTAGATAGATAATTAGACAGGTAGTCATTTGTGGGTTTTCATGCAGTTCTTTCAACACTCCCACCACGGTTTCTTAGTCGTTCACACTTGGACCCATGTGGCTCTAATGACGCACTGCCACTCCTAAGGCAGTTTCACAGTCATTCTCACATGGACTCTTGTGACCGTAACTAAAACTCACAAATGACTATCAGGGTGTCAACCACTCACAGAGTTTATATACCTGCCAATCCCAGCCAGTTAGTTAGAACTAAAGAAGCCTTTCAGGTGAGAGGTGACGTGTTTTCAAGATTTTCAAGCAAGTCCAGTTGCCACCGAACAACACTTGAGATGCATCTGAGGAATTTCAAAAAGACTTTTGACTCAGGAAAACTGTTCAGTGCTTGTAACATCCATTATGCTCAGATTAGAAGTCAGATGTTCTTCACTGGAGGGGGGTTGGGCTAGGCATGCATGTCTCACAGGAAAAGAGGGAAGCAATGAGAGAGACATGTCAGCTGCAGGAGAGGACAGAAGTGCTCAAGTCATCTGTTTCAGGTCCACAGCAAGTTAACCCCTCACAACTCACACTCCGTCACACCTACTCTTCCTCTGCATAAAAGGAAAACAGCCAGTTATGCAGCCTGTGATAGCAGCCACATAGTTAGATGTCCAGCTGGTCCCTGGTGATTGTCCTGCCTGTGTTCTGCCCTCCTAAACACATTCCTCTTGTCTGAATCTTCCTAACCAGCCCCAGCTGATCCATATCACTCTTTGATCACGTCGCTACCAAATTTCACAACATTTAATTGCATCTTTACTTGCCAAAGTCTGCCTGTGAAGTCCCACAACAGAGATTATGCTGAAACTCGATTTCCTAGTTCCAGATGTAATGCCCGTGTGCAGTGGGCTGTATTCACTTACGTGCACAGCTGAGCACACCGCTTATGGGCTCATTGTCATTTACAGCAATGATTTCCTGTTCCTGCTCTGTGTAGTATGATAAATATCTAATGCGTAACTTTCATTAAAACCAGCCGATGTTTTTTGAACATAACCTACACTCACTTTTGTACAATTTGTAAAGACCTTACACTGCACAAGGAGCTGTTTACTACATGTACAAATCACCAGTAACGTCTGTCCTACCATCATAATGTTATGTGCCTTCTGAGCTACAGCATTATGATAGGTTATTCTTACAGAGATTTAGAGCATGTTACTGGGGAAGCAGGTCCTGATAAACCTCCTTCTTCTTCCTGCAGTATTTTCCAGCATCTCCACCTCCCTGATTGTCTGAGTTTAAATGGGTACAAAATGTGCTCCCACCCATCCCACAGACACACACACACGCTCCTGATTGGCCCTCGAACCGCACTCCCATAGGTGCAGTACACTGGGAGCTAAAACAGCAAACGGGCATCATAAGGCAGAGGTTCTCAGTCAAAGTCCTGGAGGACCCCAGTGGGTGCAGGTGTTTGTTTCAGACAATGTCTGCTTTTAATTGAATTTTGATCTCAATTAAATGCTTGTATTTTTTTCATGTAATCACCATGTATCCAAATCCAGGAATTATCAACAAGCTTTATTCATTTTTAAAAATAATTTTAAAACCATGACAAACTTACTGATGTTCCTTCTTAACTATTTTTAAGTTATGATATATTTTGATCCTTTAATCCATTTCTTGTTAACAGTCCCTCAAATCCTGCTCCTGATTAAGCGTTCTTTGGCACTGGCACCTGTTTGTGTTGTTTATTAATTACTACAATTTGAATGCAATTAATCATTTTTGGCTTGAATTTAACATCATGTTTAATAAGATTTCATGTTCTCATTCTGCAGTTAGAAGAACATTGTAATGTGTGATATAAAATTTTAGTTACTGATCTTAAAGTACAAAAGTCTCACTTTCAACATTCTTCTTTAATTATTCTCTCAATACATTAAGACAACAAAACACAGACAGATGCAAATGATCAGTGAGAATGCAGAGAAGAAGTATTGTAACTGATATTTAATTAAGATAGATGTCAAATTAAAATGAATGAGTTGGTGGGAAAACAAACCCGCATTCACTGGGATCCTCAGGACTGTGACAGAGAATCCCTGTCATAAGGAACCTTCTAGACTCCTCATTCAACATTAAAACAGACAAACAGAAGCATACATGTGTAAGGGCGTGTTTTCAATTTTTAATACTTTGACACGTATACATTTTTGTGTTATTAACTATTGTTTCTTGGTTATAATGTGAATTTATAATTTTATTTTTTCACACATATTTGTCCATGTAAGATATAAAACCCAACTCAGTTATTCTTCCATCAGGTGAACATGTAAAGGCAGCTGGACTCCCATAGCTCTACACTTCATGTGTGAGCAATGTGACCTCTGAGCAGTTACCTCAATGGTAAAACAATAATTGTACCAATTAGCAGTCGTCAAATGGCATAATACAGTTCTTCACCATTGTAATAGCCAGAATTCTGTATTTTTTATCACTTCTTTTGTTAATTTATTTACCTAGTCATCTGATTGGAGTGACTCACATTAACTGCTTTGCTTATTGACAGTACTCTGGACCCTTCCCAGCATGTGAATTAACAATTGTCTGGTTCCAAGCCAACAGTTCTGTCCTATTTGCTCTCCTACACTTTCCATTGGTTGAGTTTTTTTTTTCATGACTGTTTTACCATAGCATGACAACAGAGGCCATAAAACACTAACTGATGACACTGAGTTCCTGACTGTAACGGTCTTCCCTCATCCTCTCTTTGTCTGGCCACACTCCTCATATTTCCTCATTTGTCTTTGTCTAGCATTTCCTCCTGATGAGGAGTTGAGTCTTCGTTGTGAGTCCTTGACAGTGTATGTTGTTTTTGCCAGCCTTAGTGTTCCCTAGTGGTATTTGTCCAGTTCTCTTCTTTGTTCCTTTAGACTTTTTCTATGTTCCTTTCATACTCTGTGTGGTTTTTTTTTGTAAGGCTTTGTTTCTTTCATTGTAGTTTTCATTCTATTGTTTGGATGGTGAATTCATGTTAAACACTCAAAATAGATCTTTGCTTTGGCGTTTCCTGTCCTGATCCTGACACCGATAGCATTTGTACACCCATTGGAGGTTATTTGTCTGTAATTTGATGTCTCTCTGATTTGCCATATATGTCTTCTACAACAAAATTTAAAGAATTTTAAAAACACCAACTGAAACAATTTTCTTTTATGGCATGCCTGCTTTTAAACAACAACAAATACTCTCATTTGATTTTCTTTAAACGATTTAGCAGGGCACAGCAGCCCTCAATACTTTTTGTCTTTTTTTGTCCCTCAGCCTCATTTGTTACACTGAATGGAGCCTCTGGCCTATTAATTGTGCTGATTAGGGTTGGGGTAAGGGGTCACGGTGCAGTCAATACCTTCAATAACCAGTCCAAAGGGGGTTGTACCCTCAAAATGAAAACGAAGAGCTTTGTTTAATTACTATTGTTCAACAATTACAGTCCATTTCTCTCTCAGCTGTGTGGAAGCTCTAATGTAATTGTGACTGCAGTGTTGCTTTGTAGTATAGGTGCTGTTAGGGAGAACGGGCACCTTCTTTGTACAAGACAGAAAACTGTCCAAAAAGGGAACATCAGTCTCGTAAAGGAGACAAGAAGACCTGAAGATGACTGATTGTTTGTGAGCACAAGCCTGTAGTCGATAGCTGACATGTTCGGGCACTGGTTAGAACTGATGTAAATGCTGAAGATGTAGAAAAGGAGGTTATTCTGCAGTGCAGCACAGGAAGAACAACCATTGGGTAGTCTATGTGAGCCTTAAAGCAGAGTTACACCACATGGTCTGCCTTCTCTCAGACTAGCTATACGATACCTACAACACTACAACAAAGAGCAGTTCCTGCAGTTTCAGGGTTGCATCACAGAAAAAAAACCTTCTTGTCACATAAGACCTCACCAGTTACAACATTTTCATCCTATGGTGCGTTTTTCAGGAGTTTACTGCAGTGGTTTATCGTGAAAATGAATAGCTGTCAAGACAACACACAGTTTACAATACAGTATACTGTACCAAGATTTTTATAAATGTTTAACTATATGTATTAGAGAATATGGAAGAGTGTGGTGCTGTGTATGACTACAAAATAATGGTTTATATAGACAATAAACTTTGGTTAAAATATCTTTAACAATGTATATACAACATCTAAAACATTTTAACATTAAAATCTATTCTGTAAAGTTGTAACTTTCACCACAAACTAACTCTGTTCTTAACTTTGTCATGCTGTCGTGCCGCATCCAGTTAAGTGAAAAGCAGCACCGTCAATGCACTCGCGAGGGGATCTAGGAGAGCGCTTAATGACATCTTTCCACATGAGTGCTGAAGAAAATCATTTGTTTGATTTATTTCTTCTCTTCTTTTGATCATGCGGTGTCTCTGGAGGCTGTTGTGACTAAACGACTCTCAGATGAATACAAGAAAAAACCTAATTTCTGTAAACTAAATTCTCATTTATAGCAGTTACAAATTGATCTCCTCCCTTAGAAAGATGATAAGAAAATAAAATCTGTACATGTTTAATAATGGAGGAAATGAGGCCTATAGAAATGAGCAACGTCGTGCCTCCTAAAGGTAGAATCCAGCTCACCTAAGGTAAAAGGTACCACATTCTAAGAAATTGCATTTCTGTTTAACCAAGTCTTTTCCAGTGTAATAATAATGTTTGGCATCCCTACATAGAGGACGCAGATACTAGACTTTGGTGTTGAAGGAACAACTATGAAAGCAAATCTTTAATCAGTTGTAATCAGAGTGGATTGTAAAGAGAATTTTGCAGTTTGCCAATAATGGTCATAGTATAACACAGCTCAACAACAAACATTGCAACAGCACACAAAACATCGCAACAGTACAAAAGAACACAGCTCAACTCAAGCACAGCAAATAACATCCCAACACGCCAACACCACACAACACATGAGAGGTGCAGGAGGCACATATGTGCCCAGTTGCCCAAGTGGCACGTACTGCTTGTGTGACACATAGCTGGTATTGAGAGGCTCTGCTGTTCCTTCCTCTTACCTGTGCCACGACGCTGACAGATGGGCCGCCGCCAGCTCTCGCCCATTTACGGTGAGCTCACTCCCAGAGATAACGCCACGCGATTTTTCAGCACACGCCCACAGCTCAGGAGAACGAAATGTATTGGTTCAGACCAGGAATTCAGCGTAAATAAAAAATGTCCACATCATTACCTAGAGCTTCCAAAGATTCAATGTGTTACAGCAAACCAAAAATGCCTTTTAAAACTTCATTGAGAAAATCCTGGGCTGGATTAAAGTTAATGGCATTGAGCACATGATGCATGATGATAATGAAAAGTTGGCACTTTATAATACAAGCCAATAGTCAGTTCTGGGAAAAGGTTTATTTGGAAAAGACGTTGGTAAATTCAGTTGGCTGTCTTGGCTCTACACTGAAAAATTCTAGGATTTGTTATAGACTAAACAGGACCCCATATAAAGAACTTTATTGGGAAAAAATGTATTCATAAGTAACATCGTAAAGATTATGTCCACTATTTTAGTGATTGTTTTAGTCCCTTGAGAACTATTCAGTGTCAACACCCCATTTAGGCTGTACTCAATTTTAGATTGTACTGTATAATTCAACACAATTTATTTAATTTATCTACACTCACGTTGCCACATTAAATGCCTCCCTGGATGATAATTTTTATGACCACATTGGTTTGGAATGACAAACGCCTTTGAAAGTCTGTGTGGACAATGAGTTTGTGTGCAATCGATACAAGCCTGCAGTACAAAGAATTGTGATGGTGCCTAATGTGATTACAGAGGAAAAAAATATATGTTTGAAAACAAATTTACTTCACAACAAATTTGCTGCAGATCATTTGACTTGTTCTGGGGCCTTTTCATTTCCTCACCAGTACCAATTGTATTACAGAAATGATTTGCTTAGCATAGTTTTTCCCTCAAAGCACTTTGCCTATTTACTTTTGACTTTTGTTTTAACTATTATTAGACTTGAATAATTTATTGAGTAGATTGACACTGGGATTTTAAACAATAGTCCTCATCGAGGATTTAGACCTACAACCTCCCAGCAGTTCTGTGCTGGCTTCACACAAAAAGGGTCTCATTGTAGCAGCATCAACACCAGGGATTACAATAACAGGATAATTGTATGACAGTCAGCAATGTCCCTTTATCAGATAGCACGGCTTTGTTGGTTGTTAGTCCTTAGATGTTTGTCTCAAGTCTCAAAGGTGTGCTCCAAGGTGTTTATAAATGTCTAGCGGTACCTCTGTAAATATACGTTTCTAGACACCTGCCTGTGTGCACAGTACACCTGATTTTTTTTTTGGTATGCCTGATGAAAACATTTTGGCCTGTTCACTATAAGAGGATCTTCTGAAGACACTGGCTGAGTAAGGGAAACTGTTGATTATTATCTACTTCCTCCTCGTTAACCTGTGGCCCACTGACAAAGTGACAGAGTGTGGTGAAATAACTGACCAGACAGGTGAACTTGTGCTCTCACTAACACAATGCCAGCCTGCACACTGAAGCATCAGACTAGAAGTGAAGCCATCCATCATTTAGACCTCTTCTCTTTTAATGCTGACAAATGGTGACCTTGCTATATTCACTGGGTTTAACATTTAACTGTGATAAATGTGTAATACATCTGCATCCATGGGACAAGCTATGCATGCGTAATCTGAATGTACATATACACAAGCAGTATGAACCTGCATACATAATCTAAATGCACACATATAATCTGAATGTACATATGGTCATGTATTCTGAGTGCACATATACATGCATTAGAGATAGCATGGGGAGGAAATATGTGTCTGAAATAGAAGAATCAAAACAAGTTTATTATGAAGGAAAGCAAACGACTTTCATTGGGTATCGTATTAATCCATCAAGGAACCACCCAAGGATGTTTAAAATGGCACCTCAAAAAAGTGCCCTGTTTTGGTCCAATTCACTCCATGTCACTCGTTTCAAATGGTAATGTTTTCTGTCATGGATTGAGCAAGTGCAATGTAGAAAACATAATGAAATAGGTGGCAAAATGAGTATTTGCAAATTAAAGAAAATCTCTTTGGTTGGTCCCTGTCCCTTGTGTCCATAATCATGGCCCTACATGTAGGACACTTCTTGGGGAGCAAACTTCATGGATCACCTGTAAAATCAGAATTTACCATTCAGTATCGAAATAAGCCCGCGCTGTCTGAGAAACTCCATCAAACTGGGGTCTCAAAAAAATTCCAACATCAATTTCCAACTGCTTTAACCACTGGGTTTTTCTTGTACTGAGCCTATAAATATAAGAACACTGTTGTCTTACAGAAATGGCCATGCCTGCTTCATATAAAGCTTTGCCTGGGTGTTTCCAGAACCACTAACATTCCACTTCAGTTCATTTTTAAAATGCATATTGACTGTTTAGACAAACAATGTAAAACTGATGTCTAGCCCTGTTTGGATATGACAACAGGAGAGTAAATTATCAATCATCACCATTGGTGAGCACTCAAACACTGCTGGTCTGCTCTCTGTCTCTGTTTCTGTAAACACCTTGTTCTCCCTCTCTCTTTCTCCTTCTCTCTGTCTACTTTCATTACATCTGTGCAGTTCTTCATCACTCTCATCTTCTTCCCCACTTTCCTATCATCACCTCTGTTCCCACCTTGTCCAGCCCCTGATAGCTTCTCAGCTGTAGCTCCAGCCATAAGCAGGACACCTGGGTAACAGTGCTTAGTCAGCACGTTAAGAGAAAGAAAAGCCAAAAATGAAATGGGAAAGCCCTTCATCACATCTCTCTTTGGAGGCTATTCGGCTGCAGGTGAGTCCTAGGGGGCCTGCGGCCTCCCAGAAAGCTGGCTGGGAGAACAACCAAACATCTGGACCTCTGACCAGCTGGTTGTGGGTTTGTGCCCACATCTGGATCTAATGCAGCTGGCCCTGCCTTCTGGTTTAGCCCGGAACACAATGGAAACAGCAGCTGCTGACGTGACACTGAAAATAATGTGATAAAACATCAGCCTTGACTGCTAATCTGTTTCCCTGAGTTGATAGGATTTTGCAGCTTAAGGCAAATAAACACACAGATGAAAGGAAGGCAACAGAGTAGAGCAACACGTCTATAAATAAGCCTGATTTCTGCAGTGCATAAGTGTAATCCCGCTCGTTTAAACGAGATCCTGGTGCTTACAGAACTGCAGGAGAACTGAGTGCTTGCTCGCATGTTGTGGGTGTTCAACAGAGCGATGCCAGAGAGAGACCAGGCTAGGCAGGCTAGGGTCTTTCTTCACAAGCCAAAAACTGTGTTTTTCAATGCTCACAACCTGCCCTATTGCACGTGCTTTTCCGTTACAGGTGACTCGTCGTGCACCCATCATGTTCATGGAGAGAAGAATGAATATGGATGGAGTGCCATGAGGGAGGGGAGCTGGTGAAGGGAGAAACAAATGAGGGCAATTTCAGCAGTGCACTGCAGTTCGCAGTGTGGAACAGCCAAACGCAGCACAACACATTAGGAAATCAGCCTCTGCGGAAGAAAATCTCTCACACGCATGCGCTCTCTCTCTCTCTCTCTCTCTCTCTCTCTCTCTCACACACACACACACACACACACACACAACACCAGTACTGGGACAGCCATACTGCTGCTATAGCCACACAAACCATAACCCACATAGACACAAATACACACACACTCACTCATCCATTGCAGAGACTCAGGAATTTCACTGTAGCTCAGGGTCACAGCATGTCAAAAAGGCAGGAAATCTGTAAAGATGAGGACAGATCCCCAAGCATTAGCTCAGTGTGAAGGCTCCTGCTGAGCGCAGTGGCTGGGAAAAAACAGCAGGGCACCTTAACCTGCCGTACGAGTCAGTTCACTATCGCATCTGATCATACTCTAATCCTCACACATCTATTATTTTACTGTTTAGTCATTGCTTTTGTTCAGTATAATTGTCAATATGACTAATTTGAACTGCTACTTGCCTAGAGCAAAGCGCATCTATTGTTGTACTGAGTAGACTAGAAGAGCACCGTACTAAAGTCTGGAAACAGTGACCTTCAGCTTATATTGTGTTCTACTCAAGCCCCCCCCCCTCCCACCCCCACACTTTACTTGCATTATCCTCCAACACTCTTCATCCTGAAAGTTGTAAAGACTAATGAAATTACACAGCACCAGGCGCCAGCGTTAACGCTCCACCATAATTATCGGGTAATGGGAATAACGCTCACAGCAAATGCAACTTCTGTCTGCACGGCCTCCATTGTGAGCAGTATTCCTGGGGGGGGGGCGTGTTGTGCAAGGTGAGTGGGATATTAGTTGCCGCATAGCTAGTTGACTTCAGCAGAACAAAATGGGAAGTGAGCCGGAGGGGGCTTTCTTTAGGGAAAAGTGTTAAGACAGGAGTAAAAAGAGTCCCCCCCCACCCCCATTCCTTCTCCTTCCGCTGGCCAGCTGTTCTACCCTGTGGCTCACTCACTGTGATTCGTACCATGTGGAACTCCCAGGAAAGGAGCAGTGCTTTCTCTGCATCCACAGAATTTGGCGGCCCCCGTTTGAAATTGAAAGTGGTGAATCATTTTCAGCATTGACATCCCACAGGATTTAATGGCAAAACAGGGTGGGCAGATAGTGTGTAAGTCCATCTTTATGGGGTGGGGTGCAGTAGGGTAGGAGGGACGGGGAGGGGGAACGAGCTATGGTAAATAAATTGTGTGCTCCTGTTTCACACCAACGGCATGGTCTTCAACAAGCAGCATAAATACACTCAATATCATGTTAAGCGTTGTCAATAATCGATCTGAAACATCTTCACTCCTCCTCTCCAGCAATTTATTATAAATGTAGGCAGACCAAAGAGAGGGATTTGAAACTGCCCACATTTACAAAAATAAACAGCGTCGTTACCACACGATCGCAAATGTGCGTGTAAGTGCATGTGTGTGCATGTGTGTGCATGTGTGTGCGTGTGGGAGTGTGTGGGAGTGTGCTGTGTGGGTGCTATTGTGTGCTGGTCTTTTAGATCCCAGGCTGCACTACATATGTCTGTCTGTACTGGACTGTACATCTCCTTTATACCTCCAGGCCTAACAGTTGTCATTACAAGCAGCCTCCTGATTGCTCTTGCATGTTACGTCTGATCCTAGAGCTCAGTGAGCAATGTTCACATGTGTGCTGATTGTTATCACATTACAGCTTCTTTCTTTCCTAATAACTCCACCCCTCCTCCTTCCTTGCAAGCCCTTTGTAATCCTATCAAAGCTGTCTGTAATCTTGCCTGCCTGTGAACAATAGGAGCATGTTTAATTGTCATTGGCACTGGAACGAGCTGACAGCCTGTATGGGATTCTGTCCAGCTCCGGTTTATCATCAGGTTTATCTAAAAAAACACTCATCACACCTTCAGTCGCCTTTTATTCTGTCGTGAGTGAGAACCGTGGATTCACAGGTGTTTTGTCAACTGAATTACCCAAAATGCTGAATTTGGAAAGAAAACAGAAAGAGAGAGATAGATAGAGATGAGGCACAGGGGACACAGTGAATGGCTGTGACATTTGTGCCATGGTTGTCATGGGAGGTATTACAGATGGCCTCTGTGAGGGAACAGGTAAATGCCAGGGGACTCACTTAATTCCATAAGATGGTGTATCTACAACCATTAGCCATTGGACCGAAGTGGACAACCTGTGTCTAGACTAGACCCAAGCACTACTCTTTTGTAGCATGTAAAAACAAAACAAATTAAGCTATACTTGACCATGGTAAACATTGTGATCCACAAACCTCAGGCCTGGACCCAGTCACAGTAATTGAGATGACACCTGGGTATTACAGAGATGCATGGACGCAGTACAGGAGCATCAACTCTTTGATGCTGGATCTGATATTCTGGCAGACATTTTCAGTAATGAAACCTACCCTGGAGGAAACTGGGTGTCCTCCTTGAATGTTTTTTCACCTGCTCCTTTCCTTACATAAAGGCACCACCACTTCTCACACACAAATGAAAAAGCAGTGACATAGCTCAAATAAATTCTCGGCATAAAAGCTGTAATTGATAGTGCCGTTGGCTCACCTCAGTTACTTCGCTGGCTGCCTGTGCTGTTTTTGGAAGGGTAGAAACTGTTGTCGTTTGGCTGGCTGTTCTGAAATATACATTCTGCATTGATTAACAACAAACAAACCAATGCACAAAAAAAAACATATGTAGTCTTTCTCAACAAAGACGAAGAGCAGGCACACCTGTGAGGTGAAAATAATTGGCCTTCATCCTCAGGGAGTGAAAAACGCTCTATAATGAACTCTCATTGGTCTCTTTATCACAGAATGTTTCAGTTGCCGCCTTTTCACCTGCAGGGGCCTGCCTTTACCGCTGCCACACCTGGAGGATATTAAGCACACAGCACACACTCATGCTGTCAGCTTTTTTCTTATAAACACCACAGAGATATTTGTTCCCTGTAGTTACATTCCATTTGTGTTTATTACGGTTGCATTTCATTTTCAAATGTCACTGAATTTATACCAGTTTTGTTCATTAAGATTCCACACATGCCTGTGGTTACCACACTGTAGATTACACAGTACACTGTGCATTATGGATTTACCACAATACATCTCCATAGTACCGCCCTGACTGCTTTTCTGTGCTGATTCTATAGTCACAGCTTCACAATAACTGCAGTAATATACCACGCATTATATTGGTTGCAGCTGTACAATGACCACTCTTGCTGACCACACCTGTACTCTGACCAGACCACAGTATTGAGCAGATCTGAATGTTGATTAGCATATTAACTCCACTTGTATAATGACCACCCTATTAACCACACCTACATTCTGACCTCTATACTGACCACAATTCTGTAGTAATTCTGTAACTACACTTTCACACTTTAAACCCAAATGCACTGTACTGTCATCACGCTGCATTATGCTCTAGACACATTCCACATCCTTTCCTTTGCAGGCAGTCACCACTTATGACTTTGCTTTTCATGTGCAGGCATCAGACCGGGGTCCACGGTGCTCCTGTTCGGTGTCCCTGCTGCAGTGTCATCTGCGGGGACGTAACAGCCAGATGCACACTGTACAGGAGGCAATTCAGGGGCCTTTCATCACACTCCAAATTTCTCAAGCCACTAATGAATGCCAACAACAACGTTCAGTAGTGCTGTAAGGGTGAACACCCTACAAAGAACCGCAACACTTAAAATTAGCACAAAGCCAGAGAGCCTTGAGGATAGCTTAATTAAACCTAATTAACACAGCGCTACCTCAGAGAACCCCAACAAGGTAGAATAAACAGCTGTAATGAAATTCTAATTTATACTTGGAGAGATATAGAGCCCAACTCAGAGCAAACAGGACTGCTATTTAACTACTGTGATCAGGTACGTGAGCAGATCGTAAACAGCGCATGAGCTCAGATTGCAACGGCAGGCGGCAGCCATGTGGGTCAGCTGAGATCTCCAGAGAGAGCTGGCTCACATGGAGACGAGTTGGAGTCTAGAGCCGCTTCTGTCAAAAGACGTTTTTGAAAGCTGAAGGAAGAGCAACAAATTACCAACAAATGGAGGTTAATGAGCCATAGCTTAATGCTAAAAATAACACATGAGCTAGACCTGAGGGTCAGTGGGTGTGGGTAAGACAGAAGATTTTTTGATTAATGCAACCTAAAGGACACTCACTTCTCTGTGAAGTGAGACCATCAGTAGAGCTGAATGATAATAATGGTGGACAACTGTCAGGTTCTTTGATTTCCTTACTTTTGTGTTGTGTAAGGATCTCAGGAGCTTCTGCCACTTGCTCTCTCCTGTCTCTTGACCTTCTCTCCATGGCTGCTCACCAGTCTCATAGCATGGTTGAACAGTTTAGGGACACAGGTGACAGGGCAGATAGGACACTTCCCCGTGTGTTTGAAGTGCTCACAGGTGCCAACGCAGGCACACACTGGACCATGGTTTCCGCACTCTGCCTGAGTCTTGCTCTGCCCGTGAACTCTTTGCTACACTTCAGCTTCCATGTCCCACAGTCCGTGTCCCTTGTTCCGTGCCGTGCCACGAATTGAAATGATCCCCCATCTGTCTGATTTACAGCGAGTGCCGCCAGTTGATTGGGCTGCTCGCTTGTTCAGAATCGTGAGCGTCCAGAGTGTCAGAGCTCTGGGAGTCATGAGTCAGAATAATAAAATCCCCCACTTTGGCACAAGGTCTTGCCACTTCATCTAAAAAAGCACATGTGGTGCCACAGGATGCACTGTGCCATGCCTGCGTTGCCCTTGGCAACTGCTCCGTAAGTCAGATATGTTGGCAATAATGTGAATAGGGTGAGGTTTCTATTCAAAGCAAACCAAACACACAAGTAGACCACAGCTAAGCACTTGAATTAGATAGAGATGGCCCACATAACTTAGTCTTCCTCCAGGACTGCTTTTCCCTGCCAAAAATCAGCACAAACGGTGTTCAGAACAAGCCAGGGGCAAAACAGAAAAGTACTAAAAGTATAGACCTTTAAGCAAAGAGGTGTCAAATGACACCACATTAAGTAAATAATTTTCAAAATTGATAATTTATTTAGCAAAAATTTACTGACCAATACAACAGAGATCACATTATGCTAAATATAAAATGAATTTGTGCTTACAATGTGTGGTTTGTGCTCACAGGAGTCTGTCTGTGGATACAGGCACGGCTTTTCTGACTGTGTAGCGTAAATATAACATGATACTGTGGCAGACCAGCTTTCTCTGGGTTGAGGCGGGAGGGTTCCATTTGGGGCAGTTACACAGGAGAGGCTTGTAAGCAGAGGGAAGGTGCCTCTCTCTGTCTGAGTCCACAGTCTCTCACACCAGCAAAGAGAAGGTAAAATAGAGGCATGATTTTTCAGCCTCACTGATCATTTGTAAGGTCCTTGAATAGAGTGGGTTCTATGTTATTAGTCACAAGTGAGCTTCAATAAATCACCAGTTAAGCACAGGAATTTACAAGATAATTGGAAAGTACCAATGAAGTCAGGAGATCCGGTTAGCCTCTTGTGTCCTCCACACATGGTCTCTTGTTTAGTCTTATCGACATACATTCACAGGTGACTAACATATACATCGAGACACATTGACGCAAACACTGAGTTGTCACTGACACTCCATTTTCACAAAAAGTTTAAAATAAATTTGGTTGGCAGTGTTTCTATACAGCATAACATTTCAATAAAAGCATTTTTCTGTATCTCAGTTTTGGGAAAAAAAACACTTTTCCTTTTATGTAATTTTTCATATTCACATTTTAAGTACACAAAAAAATGAGTTGTTGGACTAACGTAAAATTATTTCTTTAACTGGTTCCATGTAAATGACTTGAATAACAACAACGTGGTATTATTAGATAAATGCAAGCAAACTTTCTTAGGTTAAACCAACCCAACTTAATCTAGTAATAATTAAAACAGATTTTTGAGTTGCTCTAAAGCAAAAGTGTTACCTTTAAAGTAAGACATGCTCTCTCTGTTATGTTTACTGCTTGTGTTGAGCACTTTGTAGAGTACTACTTGCTGTCTTTGCACCCTTTATATTCTATTAGTAGTTTTGTGTCATCCTTTTGTGTGGTTTTTATGTAGCACCTGGCATCCTGGGAAATGTTGTTTCGTTTTACTGTGTATTGTACCAATTCTATACAGCTGAAATGATAAAACTACTATCCTGTCCTATCCTATCCTATCCTATCCTATCCTATCCTATCCTTTCTGATCTTATTTTAGGTCGAACTAAAGCAAAACACCCCATTCAAATAAATTGAATTTGCTAAAATGAATATATTCTACAATGCCAACAAGCATTGGCGTTCCACCACCATTTCATTTTCTTGTTTATCACATGAAACAACTTAGTATGTTAATAGAAAATATAACAATCCTGGGAACATCCCTACCATTTACACTACAAAGGGTCATGGGGAATTAAGAACTCACTCCTGGGATCTTAGGACATGGCACACCTTGGACAGGGTGCCAGGCCATCACAGGGCACAATCTCTCTCTCTCTCTCTCTCTCTTTCTCTCTCTCTCACTCACACACACACACACACACACACACACACACACAAAAACTGGCAATTTTGAAATGCCATCTTGCCTACAACTATGCAATTAGACTGGGGAGAAAACCCTAAAACACTGGGAGAACAGACATACACACAGCAGGGGCAGCATCTGAGCCCCCATCTACAGTGAGTCACAGCAACAGCACTAACCACTAAGCCACCATGCCCACCCGGCCTCTATTTTTAAACACTGCAAAGCATTGTATGTGCCACTATACTCCAAACGTAAGATTTTCATACAACTTTCAACCAGAGTGGCTATTGTTATTATTTATTTATTTGAATATTTATTTATTTTAATTATTATTAAAGTTATTAGAACAGCCTGGTGGCTCAAAGGGTGGACCGTCAGGCTAGGATATGAATCCCATCCCAGCCGTGGGGTGCCTCCTTGAACAAGACACTCAACGTTAGCTCCCTGGGTGGTGTAGGCTGCCCACTGCTCCCCCAGAAGATGAATTAAATGCAGAGAACACATTTCATTGTAACATGACCTCAATCACAATAAACCTCTATTCTATTATTGAAAACTGCATGTTTGGAGTACAGTGGCCTCTGAATGGTTTTAAACTTGAGATTAATTAACAATGCCATTTGCAAAAGTTCAGGTTGCTACTTAACTAATTATAAGATACACAACTATTTTTTAATCAATATACTGTATCAATACATATTAATATAACCTGGAATGTGATGAGCATTTCAGTCATGTTCATATCTTGGCTGAAACCTCAAACTCCTTGCGTCTTCTGTCCACAAAAAGGGAAGAAAAACACAACTGGATGACCCAAAAACACTTTACCATAATCAATGAGTCCCCTGAATCTTTTTTTTATTTGTTGTGAAGGTTTTTTAAGTTATCAACTTTGTTGTCATATGTGATTAAATAAAAAAGAATGCATTGCTTTATTTGAAAGTAACTGTCTGATATATTTTGAAAAACAAGAATGTATCATTTTATGTGAGTGTAATCTGCATTTTTTGTATGAATGACAGCAAAAATATTTTTTTTGAGTGTGGTGAACTCACAACGTGACCCCACGTCACCATTTTGGGCTGAGCATGGCCAGGTTATGTGGCTGACCTAGCCACCAGGTGCTCACCTGAGCACCCAACACCCAGTAGCTCCAGCAGTGGGTTGGACCATAAAGCTCCCGATACCCCCGATACCAGGACCATAAAGCTCCCAATACCCCCGATACCAGGACCATAAAGCTCCCGATACCCCCAATACCAGGACCATAAAGCTCCTGATGAAACAGCTTTGAGGATCACAGATATCATTTTTTTCTAAAATGCTACATATCTAAAATGTACTGGAATCCAGAACAATCAAATAAAAATTTACATATATATTGGAAATGCATTTTTTGGAGTTCTATGCAATACCTAAAATTGTCCCTAGGCTGGCTTGTGGTTATATGACTCATCCATTTAGGCTCAATAAAGCCTCTTACAGCTGTTTACAAGGCACTGATATCTCTGTTCATCTCTCAGTCAAAACCTCTCAAAGCTCAGACAATGACCAGAAAAGCTATCTGAGTGTGGGAGGAAATATGAGTAGAAATTTAAAAAAATGGTTTGCTATTAAAGTCATCAAACAAAATAACATTACCCAGGTTTGTGTAAATCTCGAAACCCAGTTGGACTGTGTAAACTGACAAGATCCATAAAAAGGTCTTGGTTTCTTTCTGTCAGGGTACACAGATACGTTTATACATTAATTTTCAAGTTATTCTATAATGCCATGGAAATTTTCACTTACACACTAATTAGCTGTCATGAGAATTGTGATAAGTGTCAGACTCCAAAAGCATGCTTAAACCCAGTGAAAATGTTGAAAAGGTGGACCAGAAGGTAAAGGGTTTTTTTGTGTGTGTGTGTGTGTGTGTGTGTGTGTGTGTGTGTGTGTGTGTGTGTGTGTGTGTGTGTGTGTGTGTG
>JABJVR010000052.1:7053024-7098942 GCA_025773905.1 Chitala chitala | reverse complement strand
TCTTTGGGAGGAAACCAGAGCACCCAGAGAAAACCCACCAAGCACAGGGAGAACATGCAAACTCCACACACACAGACAGAAGGTGGGAATTGAACCCCAGGCCTGGAGATGCGTGGTGACAGTGCTAACCACCACGCCACCGTGCCACCAACAAACATCCCATATAAACCATTGTCACAAGTTATCCCAAACTTACTCATGGACTTTAAGACTGTCAATGGTGTGAACATAGTAACATCAAACAATTGACATTCTTGTGTTTCCTGTTTCAATAACCTCACCATAGTACACTTAAGTCTATAAAGTCTATATAATTACTCTGCTGGCTTGCTTAGATCACCATTACTCAGTCCTGGAGCATGGATTCCAATATGGTCCTTGAGAGTACCCTCTACCTAGTTGAGGTCATCCAATGATGATGGCCCAAGGTGTTACAATACTGATAAAGGTGTGTCGCATGGAGGGATGTGCAGCTGTTCCTCGAAGCAGTTTGAAGTCATCTTGAGATCACTGGCTCACAGAGTAGCCCAGCTCATCTGCTACCAGCGCAGCACACGATGCACCATCCCAACATCTTTCTCAAGTTATTGTTCTTACTCTACTCTGTTTTAATAGTGTAGCTTTATCATCCCCATATGTCTATATTTCTCTCATAACATCTTCACATAGTCTGATAAGGAGGCAAAATTGTAGCTGTCTGCATGGTTTCTTGGAGATTAGACTATATTACTGGAAGATATTGTGAATCTCCAGTATCGTGACTTTTTGGTTTGTGGGAGTAAATTTGTTTGCAGCCTGAACTATGGCAGAGATAAAACTGATGTATTGTTTAATTTATATCTTAATTATTTAATTACTATACAGTGTTTAAATTAGATGAACAGGCTAATTTAATCTACATTTGATTTGGCTCGGATTGTTAATAACTGTAATATTTGCAGCTCCTTTGAGCAACACACTCTGTGCATGAGTTCGATAAGTTCTTTGATTTTGTGGTTGACTTTAAGCAGATGGCATATCTCTATGTGTTCTGGATCAGAGCTTACAAGAATGGTCTGCCTGTCAATTAATCATTTGTATCTTTCACATTGATCCCCTTGAAGAAGGAAGATCAGAGGATGTCTCTTTCCCTGACAGTCTCATTTCTCTTTTGAAGCACGCGAGTCAACTTCGAGCTGATATTTCTGAAATGAGTGTCAGCCACCTCATCAAATACAGCTAGTCTAGTGAAGTTAATTCCTTCTTCACTTTTTTTTTTAGCATGGTTTGGTGGCTCAATGGGTAGAACATCAGGCTGGGATACAGAAGTCTCCTGGTTCATATCCTGCCTCCAGGTGTGTCCTTGAGCAGGACACTCAGCCCTAGCTCATTGTAACAAGTATATGAAATGTTGTAAATCGATTTGGATAAAAAATTTAGTCTGCTAAATAACTAATTAATTAAAAAAAATAATTAACATGCACAGGAGCTCATGGATCAGATACATTGGTGTTTCCCAGTTGTCTTCTCAATGCACACACACACATGCTTGTCAAGGGCAGTGGTTGTAATATATTGTTCAGTGTTTGTATGTTATGGTGGCTTAGTGGCTACACCTCTAGTGTCACAGCTACAAATATGCCAGTATGCAATAAATGTGTAGAGTTTCCTTGTTCTCCACATGCCTTCTTTTTTTTTGGTGCTCTGACTTCCTTCAGTGGTATGAAGTCATCAGTTAAGCAGTCTAATAAAAGTGTGCCCTAAAGCGTGACTGTGGGCCCAGTGATGGCCTGGAGCTGTCTCGGTGTACTGTGCCTTGTGCTTCCTGGGGCAGGCTCCAGCTCCCTGTGGTCCAGGACTGGGTAGGTGGTGAGTAAAGGTTTTCCAGGACCTACAGTGAAGTATCTTTCTACAATCCAACAATAGTTTTCTGTGAAAGAAACACCCCATTCCTATCAATGTTCTACCCCTTTGAAGAAATGCCACTAACTATCTTGAGGAAGGAACAGGAGGTAAGAAACATATTTTTAAAAGAGCTGGTGTTAACATGAAATAATCATTTTATTTTTCTGTATGTCCCTTAAATATAAACCAAAGTGGACTTTCACAGTCTTTACAGGGCCAGAATTGAGAATCCCAGTTTAAACTAATTTCAAAGTGTTCTCAAGTATAACAAAATGTTTTCATTTAGACTATCATTGGCAGAAAGCGTTACTGCAAATCGCCCACAAGCCTAACAGTTAGCTACGTAACATGTTAATTATTAGTACTTACTACCACCTCAATGACTTTGGGATAAATTGGCCAACAGAGTAAATATATGAGTGAAATATCCTCTTTACCCCTAAAATCATCACCTCCTTGCCTCACACTAAGGGTAAGAGGAGAAGGGCACCCACAAACCAGTGCAGGTCACAGAGTGTGTGGAAGGGTGAGGAAGTGCAAGAACAGAATAGAAATGTCAGGAATACGAGATATAAGATGGGGTACATATTTAGGGGGAAATGTAGCACTGGGGGCTGAGGTTCTCTGAAGTAATGAGATGGCGATGACATGAGAACGAAGGGCAGCATCTGAATTGCACCTACAGGTCAAAGATCAGATAGCACATTTACCAGCCCTCTGATTTATGTTTCTTTTCACATACAAAGGGCCATGAAGTCAGTGTGCTGGGGGCATCCTCTCGATCAGAGTGACAGCGGTGCGTCTGTGGGACCCCTGTCCTGTGTAATGAGGAAGTGTATGCTGGATCCCTGGTTAGTGTGGTAGTGGGTCCAATTGCTGGATCTTCTGTCAGCGTGATGGAGAATATGTTTGTTGTATCCCATGTGAATGTGTTTGGAATACCAGGGGTGTGTCCATTGAACCCAGGTCAATCTAATCTCACATGACTTCTGTAATTTCATTATCAAACAGAATCATATTATGTGCTTGTTTTTTAAATTAACTGTTCTTGATAACACTCTAACCACAATGAAAAGAATCTAGATACTTTTTTTTAAAGGTTCCTGCTTGTCCAGATAGCATGTGTGTGTATTCAGCACTGACTCCTAACACTCCCCACCATGACACACAGGTGCAGATAGTTACCAAAGCCATTAAGATGGAAACTTGTGTGTGTGTGTGTCTGTATGTATGTGTGTGTTAATTACGTTCTTTCCTATTTGTGTGCATATTGCATGAATATGTGAATGCTTCAACATCAACAAAAAATATATATATTTTTTATATAAAAATTCTGAATGGCATTCTTTGGCTTTACATTATTTTTTTTTCCACATTGGTGAAAAAATAAAAAGCTGTAAGGCAAAGAGAGAAAAACAGAACTGATTTCCAAAGCATCACGAATTCCTCTTCACAAAGCAGAAGGGGGGCACAAAGCCTCTTTTACTAAGAATTGAACCATCACTAAACTGAGGACAAAGTGGTGAGGGCGGTGGAAAACAGAGGGAGGGAAAGGGGGAGAGGTGCAAATTGCAGTCAGTGGCACTTATTAGCACCTAGCAGAAGGAGGAAAAAAGAGGAGAAAGAGTGGCCCATGTTTTCAAGCAGGCCTCAGCCTGATACGCCAGGAAAACGGGTCTTTTCATTCCCACTCTGTGCAGACAAAAAGACAGACTTTTTAAATGTGAAACAACAAAGGGTGGGCCATCACCATGAGCACAGTGATGATGTCATTGATTGAGACAGAGCAGCCTGATGTCCACCTCTGCTGTAGATGAATGGTTTTTGGCATCTGTCTCTTGCTGAGGAACACAAGTGCTTACCAGTTCCTACTCTGGCATCCCAGCAGATACTGATGATTTGTTACCACTCTTGAGGTCAAATGAACATCTAAAGGCATGTAAACTATTCTGGGTGCTTGAGGGAGCACTGCAAAACATCTAAAGAATCTGAAAGTTTCACCTGGGGGCAACAACACACACCTCTCAATCATTGGCTTGTCTACATCTTAAAGGACTGCATGGGTAGGGTTAGGGTAGACAGTCTACTGGTGTCCTACAGAATCAGTCTCAAAAAATCTGCAACAGGTTCTATTAGCTTCTAAGTGTGGGTAAGAGAAATCAGCGCACTGTTTTAAAAAATGAGCAGTTACCAAACAGTGTAGAAGGTTTTGTTTTCCTCTTCTAATAATAAAGGGACAAGAGTGGAATTGTGATTTTCTGAGACCATTTTACTTGTTATCATTACTTCCTGCAAATTCACGCTGTGGCATCAGAGAGCCAGAGTCACTTGTGATGACATCAGTGAGCTGTCAGATCAGATCTTTCACCTGTCTCAGGTCCTATATTGTCAGTCATACTCCTACCACCAACATGTTTCCACGGAAACAGAATTTATACCACTATAGAGACTGGCTATATGGTTCAAATTAAACTCTGGAGTATATACTACTGTCTCCACCCCCAAAGACCCCCTGAGCATTTGTTTCAGATTTAATGCAGGAAATGAGTCACTGATGACTGATGCTTTAATTATAATATAACAAAAAATGTCTTGGAACAAAGAGACCTCAAGAAAATGGCAGGCAGTTTGGTTGTCCACAAATCTGTTGGATTTCTTTCTACTCTCATGTTTATTCCTCTGTTTTTCTCAGAGGTTAGTGAGAAATCGCATAATGTCTCTGACACAGAACATAACAAATGCACACAAATTCTGACAACTCTGGATCACAGTTCATGTACAACAGCAGAATACCACCCAGCAAACACATTTTTCACTGCCGATCCGTGCATTCATAGTTTTTATGTTACAGCCAACCATGATTAGGTAATAAATTAATCAATGCCTAGTGATAATTTTTAGTCACAACCGCATACAAACACAGCTGTCATTCCCCCCCCCCCCCCTCCAACTCTCAGTTTACCAATTAAAAGAAAATCAAGTGTTTCACAATGTTGTGAACTCAGCTGAATGAGGCAAGATTGGCCTGACTAACATAGCGGTTTTGTTTGATTCAAAACCGAGTTGCTGTTTTGTCACTGTCTAGGAGTTGGTAGTAAAGTGACAGGGACACACGTCAGGAAACAATAACCAAATCTCATCATCTGCATGATCTAAATTAATTTTATATCTGAATATAATCACCTTTAAAATGAAAAAGAATTGAGCAAAGTTAATGCAGTCAGTTAACTTATCGATGTTGAAACATTGCCACCTGACAGTTAATTATCTCCCATAAGACAGCATTAGCATAACAGCCATAGTTGTTTTTGCTCTCAGACTAAACTAATGCAGTAAACAGCTCTTCACAACTGTGTTTACTTTAAAAAAAAAAAGACTTAAATTGTTAACGTTCAATTGTTTTAACCAAATTCCAAATAGAATATGTACTAATTAAAGTAATTAATTAAGTAAAGTAATTTATTTAACTTTTTTGCATGTTATTTTGATCTTATGTGCTATGCTTTTTTGTTTTAAATAATAATGGTGTAGAAGTATTTTTGTCACAACCTGTTATGTTCAGAATTAGAACATCAGTTGAAGATACCAAAGTATAAAGTGAAAATGGTAGCCACAGTGGTACATGGAAAAAAATTTAGGAACACAACAGAAAGTAGGCACACCAGGGGACAAACCCCTCCAAAAATCTTTGGAGTCTCTTTATCTGTGTCCTATGCAATTGAAAGGGGGTGAAGAGATGAGGGGCTGAGGTGGTTCAAAAAAGAAAAAAAAAGTGAAGGGGAGCATTGGGATGGGGAGGGGTAAAAAGGGGTGGGAGGTAGGAGGTTAGAAGGAGTCTGTGAATGGACACCATGCCTCCTCCCCATTATTTGCACAGAAAACCCAGCAGTTATCTGCCAGCCTGATGGCTTCACTGTGCAGAGGGTGAGCGGTAACTGTGAGAGAGATAGAGAGAGAGAGAGAGAGAGAGAGACCGCACTTTTCGCACACCCTGGTTTCATTAGCAGGCTTATTAGAAGCCTCATTCACTGTCAATGAGGCAGTTTTTCTTTTTTTAAGAGGTTCCAGCTACCCACTTTGCGTGCAGAAAAACAGAAGCAGTGAAAAAATGATCTGCACCCCATTCTCACCTTACTCTTCTCTGTCTGTACTCTGGCAAGGCTGTTCCTAAGAGGGAGGCTGCTTAGACTAGCACAGGGGAAGAGAGTCCCTAATTTTCCGAGCTTTTTCTGGCGGGGTTGATGTTTGAGTAAAGTTAGTAAACCCTGTTTTTTTGTAAAGTGTAAGGTTCAGTCACAATGCATGGATTCACACTGCATAGTGTTACAGCAGACATACAAAAATGTAACAAATCTGCTTCTTTAAGGTCTTTCTGTAAACCCATAATTATTCATTTTACATTTTTGTTAATTGCATAACCATGCAAATTGCAAGAAGAAATGGTCCTAATTCATTTTGACAGCCACGGGAGAATGGTTCAAAATATATTTATACATCACGCACAGTCGTTGCTTAAAACGATAAAAGCTATAGTTCAAACGTGTCAAATTTAGTAAAGACTGAAGTCCAAGTCTGAAGTAACTTGTGTAAACAAGTCACTAAACAAATACAAAAAAAAAAAAAATCCAATGTAGTGCACTTGTGCACAAATTTAATAAATACATCAGCATGTGTTAGAATACAGGAATATTTGTCACATTTAAGTGAGATAATATCTTAGTAAAACAACATTTTCATTAAGGTGGATGTAGCATGAAAATTGTTGACCTGGCTATGAATGAAAGGACCAAATAACGAGAATAAAAAATAAGAAACGGTTATGATAATTAATGTGATGTTTGTCCCGCTGCATGCGTTACATAGCTGCCAACGCTGAATCCTTGTCTGATCCCATACGACCACGATGAGTTAGTTTTTCAGAATATCAATCCAATTATGGAAAAAAAAAATCCGCTTTATTAACCTTTTCCCCTCTGGAAATGGTCACGTATCGTTTTACAACATTGCTTGCATAGTTGTTCGTTATCAATTGATTTTTACCCTACTTTGTCCTAACTATACATATTAAGAGTATCGCTACTTTTTAACATTTTTATGACATTAATTAATGTAAAAATAAGTCTGTGATAACATGGCATGCATAGCGCTGGCCAGAAATACAACCTTGGACAATTCCTTTCTTTTGACATTTTTCCACTGTGTGGTCCAACAGCCTGAGTCTTCTGCACGCTGCGTATTGAAAATTGTGTCCGCTGGGAGGCGCTGTTACCACGAAATGAGGACCTTCTACGTAAGCGATGAAACGAAGGCAGGAAAAACCTGCGGTAAGTTTGCCGTGGGACTCTAAAGTTAAGCATTTTGCTCGGCCGGGCGGAGACAGCGCGTATCTGAGCGCAGCGGCGCTGTCAAAGCAAAACCCCGAGCTGGGGAACCGATTGGCGGAGGAGCTAAACCGTGGCTCGGGTTTCAGGGGGAGTGACGCTCGTCCAGAGCAGGGGAGGGGGCTCCAGCAAGAGCTGGTGGGGACGTAAGGGGGAAACCCTTTGTAAACCTGACAAAGCGTTTGAGATTAGAACAAGTATTCTCGAAGGAGGAGAGGACGCGCAGCCCTGTGAGATTTAAAAATTAATGGATTTGTCTTTTTGGGAGGCAAAGTCTGGTTCTTTTACACACCACTGACGCCGCAATGGTGCATTTCGTCCTGTTTTCGCGAAGTTTTCATTACTGATAGATTATCATGTTATGCTTTTCTGTTTATAAGGACCAATAAATAGTTGAAAAAAAAAACTTTGATGAACTTGTTTTTCGGGAACTACGATCATTTTTGGATATATAACCTGCGGAATACCTGAAAAATAAAAACCATTGCACGTACTTCGGATTTTTAGGGGTTTTGTGTCGTTTTAAGGAAAGCCTGGTGGATCTTGGAATAGTTAAGAAATCAGTGCTTGCCATTTGCGTTGCAGCGGGGAGAAGCCGCTCCGTCGGGAGTAAAAATTCCTCACTTCGGCCCATGCAGCCGCCAGCCGTTCCGTGCATGCAGATCCAAAACCAATACAATAGTGCATCAAGGTAACTTATTATGCATTTTTGCAAAATGATGAGATGCGTGTTTATAATTTAAAACAGACGGCAGTGTTTTACATACGGAGAGAGTTAACTTGCTCTCTCAAGTAAACGACATGCTAGAGCTGGCTCTTTGAATACCAACAATTTGAAGGCAACAGAACTCTTGTATTGTTTGCTGTAGAAGCCTTAGATTCCTTAAGGAGCACGATCGTGCATCGTCACCACAGAACTCTAATTTAATATTGGGAAGTAAAATATGTGCCTGTTTTGAACTGTTCAAAAGGTTACACGCTACATATTCTGCTGTTTCAAATGGACATAAACTGATAACGAAACATGCGAACATCCCAACTTTCAGTATGAAGTGCGTCCTGCAACTGTAAAATTAAGTGTACGCTCTTATTATAGAATAGCAAATAGTGCTGTAAAATAAAACTAATTTAGTTTCAGTAGTCGCTGAAGGGTATAAATGTCATCGTTGCTACCAGCTAAAAATGTGCAGAAAAACTCATTAGTTACAGTGATACATTGTTTTCCAGCGTTTGAATGGACGGCATCGTTTGATAGCCACCAGAGTCTTTTATTTTAGAGCGATTTGGTAAACAACTTTGTTTAGTACACGTAACCTGCGGTCACCATTACAAACTTTAGTGAAATTATTTCTCGATAATTTGTTTACGTATTAGTATTTTTATTACACCAGGCAGTATGGAATCGCTTGTTCTTCGGGTACGATTGTAACGTTACCGGAGCGCGCTATTGACTTTCTTTATAAAAGAAACCTGAATTTCAAAAGAAATGCATAACGTTTTGAGACCTTATCTACATGCTGAATTATTTTTTACTCTGCTTAGGAGTAGAAGCCTATAGCAGTTTGCTCGCATGGTGTCTTAAATTGGCTTGAAAGAAAACAAGTGCATTTATTTGGAATGTTTAAGAAACACAATGAAGATTAATTTTGAATTATTTGCATTGATGCGATTATTAATGTTATCGATGTTTGATTTTCCTCTTATATTCGTTTTGACCGTTGTCGATTACATTGTAATGCAACACCATTTTCCTCGAACAGTTTATATGGCATTAAGTTTATCTTCGCAATTAGGCGTGCATGAATCGGCCTTACCTTGCGCGCACGCTTTCAGCGCTGCAGATGTGCGACAGTAATAACTTGTTTCTAGACCAATATTCAGCGAAGTTACGGTCGGAATAAGATGTATCGAACAGAGCTCTAAAACGGCAATATCTGAAGTTTAAAGTTCCACACTCATAATGGTGAAAAATAAGCCCCTAGAGAAAGTGGTCCTTCGCCAGTCAGGGGTGCTGGATGAGGTACTTTAGACTGCTTTCAGAGTTGCGATATGCCTGTTTATCTACTGAATATTTAAGGTAAACCCGTGAGCAGAGCAGTAAGGAGCGCACGTAGCCGCTGCTGTCCACTCTGTCCAGCTGCGTCTTTACAAAGACAGATGCGCATTGAACGGCCCACGTGTACTTCAGCTGTTTTAAACCACGCTTTCCCCAAAAATGGAGCATGGGAGTCTTATAAAACTTTTCATCTGAAATTGAGGTTATTGATTTTAATAAAGTCCGTGTTGGTGTCCCTTATTATACAGCCTAATGGACCTTCGCCTCTTCCTTGAGCCTCAGATCACTTGTGATTGACAGGCCGAATGACAGTTGCCAGGACAGAGGGCTTTTGCACAGGGTAGAATAATAACAGCAACAATTATTAATTCATATCATATAATATCAGTGGGTTGTTTGGCAAATGGGCTCTTTCATCTGAATAATTAATTATTGACAGGTCAGTCGCACTTCATGGAATCGACAGCAGAGATTTGAACCATTGGTAGCCTTTCTGTGAATACATACACAAGAACATACATGATAATTGTAAATTTTACAAAAGTAATTTTTAATTCAGATATTTATACAGATACTAGACATTTTCTTTTAATAAACATTAGTTTCTGATAATTTAAATCTTGTATATTGTCTACGGGATGGGATATATTGAATCCAATGGCATGCAGGTGTTTTGTTTGCCAGTTTTTTTTTTTTTTTTTTTTTTACACTTTTAAAAGCGTGTAACAAGGAGAGCCCCTTAAATCCAGTGGTCCGGTGTTGAACTGGCACCACGCACTCCATGTTATCGCTATTTCTCTGACCTCATTTTTGGTGACTTAGTTGGTATGCCGTCTGTTAAGATTACATGTTACTGACAGCCGCCTTAAATTATTTAGACATTCTTTACTATTTAAATGCTACTGGTTTAGGTGGGGAAATACATTTATTACTTGTAATTCACTGCTGTGTGTAGGTAATGCTGCATAGACCGAAAGAACGTGAGATGTCTGAAAGGGTTAAATAAGAAAACGGAGCAATTTTCGAGAACATGTACAGGAAGCAATTAAATAAACAGCAGATAGACTTGCACTGGTGCTTTAGAGTACAGTGGTGAGGGACGTTTGTATATGGTCCAGTGAATCGCTATCACAGTGAGAGTACAGGAACAGACTGCGTACTGTGTTACAGGCTGCTGGGCGGCCCGTCTCACCCTGAACTCTGGTGCAGGTATATTTCAGTGTGAAATGGGCAGGGCTGCATCATCTCTCTGGTATGTTTGTGGTGAGGCCCGTTCTGCCACATTTCAAAATGTGTGACACCCCCCCCCCCCCACCACTGTCTTTAGTTAGCTTCTTTCTGTGCTTTTCTTGAAGAGATGTTCAGGTTTAATTTGAATTTTGAATCTGGGTTGCGGAACTCCAAACTTTTGATTTCCTTGTTTGTCAACCTTCAGGAAGTGTTCTCTGAAAAATGTTTACGTTGTTTAAAATATTTGTAGGATGAAAATAAGGTACAATTTTATCATTGGATGCATACAGGATAACCATGTAGCAAACAGAATGTATTATTGTGAGTAGGGTTTTACTTCAGATTTTGCACATATATTGTCAGCACATTATTCAGGTGTTTCAGAGTTTTATATACTGATGCTCATATACCTGGTTTTCTCCTCTCCTTTTCACCCTTCTTGGCCTCTGTTATCCCATTTTCCTTCTCATACTTGTCACCTATCCACTTCCCACCTCCCAGGTCACGCCACTGGGGGGCATTCCCGTGAGTGACAGGCCCGACAGCCTGCAGTTCATGGTTGGGCGGAGCTCCTCAGATGGGATCTGTGTCCAGGGGGAGGTCAAGGAGGGGGGGATGGGCGCGCCCAGTCCCCGGTGATGGGATGTCTGCGTGGCTGTGGTTGCTGGGCGTGGTTCTGCTTTCCCTGGTGACTACTTCTGGGACACGGCCACCCTTCATCGGCAACGAGCAAGAGGAGACAACACTAGAGCCTGAGGGTGAGCAGCCTTGGTTGGTTGGTCTACCTGAAAATTTGGGTTGAGGACACTGACATAGTGGACACCAAATGCAGTGGGGATTGCAGTAAAGTTGGGCCTGAATGTCAAAACAGAAAAACGTCAAGTTTTTCTGAAGAAATTTCAGATATCAGGAAGTCACTCAAATGTCACAACGTCACAGCCATTCAAACCACATGCATTACTGTTGCATTACTGTTGCATTACTGTTGCATTACCGTTGCATTACTGTTGCATTACCGCTGCATTACCGCTGCATTACTGTTGCATTACTGTTGCATTACTGTTGCATTACCGTTGCATTGTTGCTCGAGTGTTTCTCGCACATTTCCAAGCTTTTCCAAAAAGCACCTGCCATTATATCTAATTAGAGATATGATTATAAGTGTTAATTATTTTATGGCATATTGGTAACAATTCATTTATTGGTAAATTAGCATCAAAGTTAGAAGCACTTGTTTCAACACTTACTACAATTTAGTGTATTAAAAATGTCCAGTATATCTGTAGTATATATACTCAGCAAAATAGTGAATTTTTCCCGTACGTTTTTAAGATGTTATAAAGTCGTTTTGTCATTACATCAGAGGCATTTGAACGAATTACGGACTTTATTGGGATCCTCGCTGTATGTGCCCAGTTCTTCATTTATGCAGGTGTAGCGCTGAGGTGGGTGTTGATGGCAGTGAGCTACCATGAGATATGAGTGCAGTTATACTTTACTTTCCACATTTATACAAATGAGAGCATTCATGCATCAGCTGCCAGAACACCACCACTCTACTTAAAACATACCAGAGGGGAACATGAACTAAACTAGGCTGTGTTGGGTTTGTAACAGTCTACAGCGCAAAGATATACAGTACAGTTTTCCTATATGACGCTATGAACCTTGAATTCCAGACAACATGTTACTGCCCTTGGATTTTAGTGCTCAAATATTACCTTGTTTTTTATTCTTATAAATACTGTCATGTTCTTAAATGGCCACTCAGTTTAAAATGTGGTTAAATTTGAACTTCTTTCCCAACTCTAATTTCTGTACAAAGGATTAATTTTGTAGCAGTGGTGGAAACAGAACTGTTTTATCTAAAGATAAAAACTAAAGAGTTCTATCATCATTCATTTTGCTTTTAATGGACCAGAAATCCCAATTATTGATAAAGTCATCTTCTACCTCAGTCTTAGTGTTTCTGCATTGTAGTTCTGTAGAAATGTTTTTTTTTTTCTCAAACTTGCTTAAAATTTTTTAAATTCTAATGTCTCAAAATCATGCCCATCATCTGGCACCTAGAAATGTCTCCCAGCCTAATGGCATTGTGTAATGAGTGTGTTGTTCAGTGGTTTTTTAAGTAGCCTAACTCTCTAGGACTTATTTCAGTGGGGCCGGGCTAGAGGAGTTTTGACCTTGAGGTTCAGAGTTTCCTGCTGCCCACAGACCTGTTGCCCTACGGTCTCTCAGGATTCTGTCACTAAAGTTATTCAGCCAATTTAGAACTCAGGTTATATGGCTTCTAGTCTTATGTCATTTCCAGTTAGGTGATTGAAAGGTAGTGCACCGTGACTTACAGAAGTCCTCTGTTTGTATCCTTCTCCACCTCCTTACTTGATTTCTCAACCTGCGAAGAGGTCAGTAAAGGGGTATTTGTGAATACGGTCACGAGAGCTCGAACTGTGTTCATAATGGAAAAACCTGGTCTACTTTCAGTTCTCTTTCTCATGGATTTATACTTGCATGCAGCGGTTTCCATGTAATTTAATTCAAAACTTATTAAATTCTTTAAGAAGATTAAGGGAAAATACTAGTATCTTGAGGTTAAGAGTTAAGGCCCAGCAGTTCAAGTATGGAGCGTTTAGGGTTAGCCTAATGCTACGTCACCTCTGACATCTGAAAAGAAAAAGAAAAAATTGCATGTCCTGCACCTTAATTAAATAATTTTGCTGAGTTAGTTGAGATTCTCAACTTTCCAACCTCAGCAAATGTTATTGACTGATCCTTAAAGATTTTCAGCAAGGAGTGTCATTACCCCTAAAGGGAAGGTGTGTTCCTCAGTACTTTCTCCTTTTGATCCCATGTTTTTCTTGGTTGTCTGTGTTCACTGAGACCTGAGGCACCAGTGAAGATGCACAGGAGACTGTGGATGTATTTTGGCAGAGCTCTCCTCAGTGTCACCGCATAATTTCTATTGTGCCTTAATGGTTTTTATACGTGCCACATTTGTTTGCAGAGCTAATCTGACGACAGGTTGGGAATGGGCAATGATACGTGGGTAGTTAATGGGTTGAATGGTACAATCTAAACAGTAGTAAACATATATAGCAAGAGTAAACACAAACGTTAACAGGCTGTGTCCAGACTTTGTGTTTTGTCTGTAAAGGTCAGCTTTTGTGACACTTTTGTGTAGCCATCTTATCGATGCTGGAGAGTTATGGAAGATGAGGTTTTTGTGGTGTTTGGTGTGTGTGGAGATAAAGCTACGGGTGGCATTCCTTGAGCACCCTGGAAACTTTTTTCTACTCTGTAATCTTACCCTTAGCTGATTAGAAATAGTCCATAAATGTCTGTTATCAGGACACAGCATATCTGACTGGTCACAGAGTAGTTTTTAAATACTACTGGTGTTAACCATCAAGGGTCAAGAAAATTTGTTTTCCAGAGTGTTCTGGACTTTATAACCAAGACAACCATTTCTGTTGACTACCCAATAGCACTGCAACAACGGCTAACTTTTGGATGTGGGTGACAGAGATAAAAAAGCCACTTTTCAGAGATTTTGACTGCTAAGATGGTCTGAGGTAGCATTGCACTGGCACAAGTTCAGATGCAAGGCAGGAAAAATATGAATTAATGTAAGGCAAACATAGCTGTTGTTTTGGCCAAGAGTGACATTACCATGCCAGTATAGCCTGCAGGAATCTGATCCTGAATTTGAAAAGGAGGAGATTAGAATGAAAAAAGAGGAAGGATTAAGAGGTGGAGAGGATGTAACAGTGCAAATGAGAAGATGGGAGAAGGAGCAATGAGTACGACAGAGAGAGGCAGAGGAAGGAGAAAGGTTGAAGGGTCTCTATGTGGAAGAAAGTGAGACAATTTACAGAGGAGCATGCTGTAACATGAAAGGGCTGAAGTATTCACATAACACATCACATAACAGAGCGCAGTGAGCTATTTGCTCACATTCTGCCGTATGTAGCACGGCGCTTGTTGCTGAGGTGTAACATGCTGTTCAGTGCTGACGTTGGAAAAACATTTCCAGGACTAATGGAGTCCAGGTGCTGGCAGGCGTCTTTGAGTCTTACTGAGGAACAGAAGAATGCAATTTAAAAAATATTGATATTAACTTATTTCATTGTTATTGTTGACTGGTGCATTTAAGATGACTTGAAAGCTGGCTGTAATGCTGTGGGTCTTGTCTGAAAGGGGCAATGTGCCTATAATTTCTGTGTAATGGACAGAGCGTCCACATTGTACTTGAAATACAGAAAAAGTGAAAGTGTGCATTAAAGTAGCAGGACTCATACCAGGATCATGACTGAAGACTTGTTTTCACCGCTGTTGTCCATGCAGCTGCTTGCTTCACATTCAAACTGCTGCATTTCAGGCCAGACATCAAGCACAAGGAGATATGAGTGGCTTAGTACGACAGTATGATTCTGAGCTGACGCTGCATGTTGGCAGTTGTGGGGTGAAACTAATTTTCTGCCTAGAGAGGTGGGAATGAAGTGGGCGGAGGTGACAGACAGGGCCCCCCCATACACACACGCGGCACACGAGAGCATCGCTGGTGCGAAAGATTACCTCATTTCAGACTCGGTCCCTGAGGAGTACAGGAGGCTTGTTCTGAGAAGTGCAGTGTGATCGCTTATGTTCACTGGCAAGGTGGCTAAGTTGAAAATGCTTTGTGGGTCGTGTTAAAGGTTGTGCTATGATAAGCATGAAAGGGTCATGCGCCTATTACATAACCTATATTCTGGCAGGTTTTATGTCACAAAACGCTTTCATGCATGCCAGACCTGGTAGAAGAGGTCAGTAGACGCCTTATGTCTTACCTGTATGCTGTGTTCTTGCGGCTGCATTACATTTCCTGGACACACTGCACTGTGGGAAGAATTCGTCAGGAAGACGGTATCACTTTTAACAGCACGTTCTCTGGATGGTTTGAACGTTCCCGTGAATAATCAGCACCCCCCTCCCTCCTGTTGGTGATGACTGGGTCATGCCCCGGTCAGTCAGGTCAGTGGGGAGGAACCAGAGAAGTGGTGACTTGGGGAATGGACTGTAGACGAATGACAGCTGTGAAAAGCTAATGAGAAATATGCGGGAGCAGAGTTGGCTGTTTGGGTCCGCTGCTGCCTCGCTAACTCCGCTTGTGTTCATGAGAAGCTTAGTTTGCTGTCTGGCTTTCATGCCCTCATTTTCTGTTTATCCTTTACTCCATTTGTCTTTTCATGTTTAGATACTTGCTTGGATAATTTGCATAGCAGCTTGTTTACAGTTCCCGTGTATTAATGTGGCACCTACACCACGTTAAGTACCACATTAACACATCGAATTCTATAAAAAGGTAGTAAGAGAATGATCTAACTTCACTTCTAGAGGACTTGGACTTAATCTTGGTGCCTTATTTATTTGTACATGTGTGCCTTTACCTGTGACAGTTAACTGGGTACTCTATAGGCAACACTCCCCTCCATGTGCACATGAGCAGACACACACACACACTCTCTCTCTCTCTCTCTCTCTCTGTCTCTCTCTCTCTCTCAAACACACGTCCGCTGTACCCAACACTCTTGCAGGGAAGACAGTGCTGTGCTTGTCTCTATGAAGAGGCACCAGCTTTTGATTCACGCTTTGCTTAAATAAGTTTACGGATGGCTTTGATGGCTTAACACAGTTAAGTTTACATGTGATATTGTAACTACAGTAAGCAGTCTCATTCCACTAGGGAAAACACTGTCTGTTCAAAGGGAGGGCAGTGAGTAGGGGCTTCATTAGTCAATGCCATGTCTCTACAATACATTTCTGGTGTGTGTGTGTGTGTGTGTGTGTGTGGGTGTGTGTGTGTGTGTGTGTGTTTTGGGGGGATGGGGGAGTTTATGCTGATGCTTAATTATTTCCGTAGTTGGAGAAAGCAACAACACCAGAACCATACCTGAGTGGGGCGTTGTGCTCAGGGGGACCGCTTTAAACCTTGCGTGCGTTTGGCCTTGTCTTCGCTATGTAAATGCAATGGGTTTCCCTTCTTGCTCAGGGAAGGGGGTGTATGTGCACAATAGGGGAGGAATGTCTTTTGGGGGAGGTGTGTTGGAACAGGAAGGCTTGGGAGTGCCTCCGTGTCTCTAATTATTTCTTTAATTTTTCACCCAAATGTGACAGGCACATTTTTTCCATGCCGTTTTCTTGTTAGATTTTTTTTCCATGATGCTTTTTCATCTCCACTTTCTAAAAAAAGCAACTTTCCTTAATTATTTGTAATTTCTATTGCAGTAAAAGCACTTGAAATGTAGCCAGTTTCCTTGGATAATGAGCTGTGAGCCCTGCAGTGTGAGCAGGTTTACAAAACATTGCACTGTGTGTAAAACAGTGAAGGAGAGGGGTACTCAAACAAGTGTGGTATTTCTGTATGTTGACATGTTTCCACACCTTACTTTTGACTGAACCCAGGTGTAGTTTAAATACAGCTAAGTTTTACAGGACAGTTGGTTTCCTTGCCCTCTGAGTGAGCACGACTGTGGCGTATCAGTTGCGTACTCTTTGTAATACATAAGCAGTGCTGCAGAAGAAGCCATGTGACATCCAAGGTTTGAGTGATGTACGCTCGCCCTGCGTTTCTTCTGTTTATGTCCATTCGCCCGCCTGCCCATAGGCCGAACACCATGCTAACGCAAACGCTTTGCCCTGTACGGGGTGGATGGGAGTGCAGGGTGCCTTCTGACTTGTGGCATCTTTAATCACACACGCCTGCTTGATTTATAACTGCATGCTCTGAAGTCAGGGGCACGTTTCTGGCTTACTTTCAGGTATAAATATAGCCGCTGCCTAGAGAGGTGGCCCTAACAGTAGTTTTCTTTTTTTTTTTCCTGTAATTATTATGTTCATGGTTGTTGGGGTCTCTCTCTGTTGTGTCCCACCTGTATAGTCTGGTACAGGCCTCTGTGTGGGTTTATGGTGTTCTAATCTCTCACACTCCTCTCTCACCTTCCCATCTTCCCTTCTTTCTCTTGTCTCTCAATCTCTCTTCATCTCTTTCTCACTCTTTTTCATGTCCATCAATTGACCTGCCACTCTGTTCCATTCCTTTGCTCCGCCCTGCCTTTGTACTGCACCCCCTTGCTCTACCCTATCTCTCTGCTCCATCCACATTCTCCACCCTGTCACTGTACTCCACCCCTTGCTCTACCCTGTCTCTCGGCTGCATCCGCATTCTCCACTGTGTCTGTATTCCATCCCCTTGCTCCACCCTGCCTCTCTGTTCCATCTGCATGCTCCGCCTTGTCTTTGTGGTCCTTACCCATGCTTTGCCCTGCCTCTCTGCTCCATCCCCTTGCTCCGCCTTGCAGAGCCTCCAACAAAGTACCAAATCTCTAAGCCTACGGTTTGCTCGGTGCACCCTGGCGACCTGCTGAAGCTCAGCTGCCCGCTGCCCGGGGCGGGCGCCATCACCTGGACCAAGGATGGCTCCTCACTGGGGCCCAACAACCGCACGCTCATAGAACACGAGCTGCTGCAGATCCGCGATGCCACGCCCAAGGACTCGGGCCTGTACGCGTGCAGCGCCGCCGGCCCCCCGGGCAGCGACACGCTCTGCTTCATCGTCAATGTCACAGGTGAGCTGGGGAGGGCGACAGCAAGTGAGACAGGAGAGTCAGGAGGTGGGGCTTACTCACAGCTCATGGGCTACTGAGTGGTGACAGGAGAGCTTTGAGTGATGTCCCAGTTAGTAAATCAAACACAGAATACACAGTTTTGGGTTTTCGGTCTTTATTTTAGATAATTTGAGGTCTCTCCTTGGTTGATGATTTTATAACTTACTTTTGTTGTTGTTTTACTACCTGAGCTTAGCTTCTGACTTAGAGATTGGTGCTGACACCTGGTACTCCCTAGTGTAAATGCACCAGGAGCCCTAACACAGTCTGTGCCAGTGGGTGTGGAATGTCACGGCTATGGGATTTGAGATTCCTTCACTTTCTCAGTATGGCCATTTATTGAGGCAGGGAAAGCACAGAGTGGTATGGAGGTCTGGTGTGTGTGTGTGTGTGTGTGTGTGTGTGTGTGTGTGTGTGTTTGTGTTTGTGTGTGGGCACGCGCATCTCTGTATGTGTACTTGTCTGCACGTGTGTGTGTACCTGTACGTGTGTATATGTGTAACTTTATATGTGAGTGTGTGTACCCGTGTGTGTGTGCATGTATCTTTTTATGTACATATACATGGTGCTGTACTGCTAGCGGGTGATGAGGTGACACAGTGACTTTGGCCTTTTGAAGCTTGGCTGGTTTGTCTGCCTGTTGCTTTTGATGCATTTTATACGTAAGCTCGGACGTGAATAAATCTGATAATCTTTCTCTTAGAATTTTCTTCTTAAATGAAAAACCAGCCATGCACAGAGGGTGTATGATGCAGCAGATTCTTTGATGATCCTGAGACATGTTCCTGTTTTAACGGTGAAATGCTTCAGTCACGTGAAACTTCCAGAACGAGGGGTGAAGTGTGTCTCTCTGAGAGCTTTCTGGGCCACTCTGGAGAAGGTGTGAAATCCATTGTACTCTAGGACACAGAAACGCACATGCACTTGTGTGTGAGTGTGTGTGTGCGTGCATGTCTGCGCATTGGGCAACAGAGGAGGACCCTTTGTTATCCTCGCACCATCGTGTTCAGGTGTCTTTACGGGAGGGGTAACCATGTGCTCCTCTTCAGATGCCATCTCATCTGGTGATGACGAGGACGACACAGAGCGCTCGGAGGACGTCCCTGGAGACGGGGAGCACATGCGTGAGTACCCAGGGGCCGAGAGGGGACTGTGCGCGTCTGCTGCCCATGTACATGGAAGTTAAACAGCAGGAGCTGTGTACTGCTGCATCTGGTTCTCAGTGACTGCTGAGAACGTCAGTATTAGAGGTATTTTTTCTAACTCATGGTCCTTTTATTGTAGTATGTGAAGTTATGTTTTGTTAGGATGTTAGTGGTAGTTATTTGATATTTCGGTTATCTGTGTTTGGGCACTGCTAGACTTTCTCTTCTAGTTACAACAATTTTTAGTGAGTGAGATTGAGCCTGTTTTGGGCAGCTTCCATGGTCTTCATGTCCATACATGTTCACATGTGAGGATGTCTTCTGCGTTACTGCATGATATGAAAATGCAGTTTTGTAGCTAGGTGGTCTGTGTGACTTATAGACTGGTGAAATCCATACATTCTTTAGATGCATTTCTCAGAAAGACCAGCCTTATGAAAGTTGTTGCTGGACTCTTCGATTATTAAAGTTCTCCGTCTGTTGTTGGTTAGGTACCTAAGTCAGAAATGTTTTGTGTTAGGCTCTGGTAATCTCTTGGACCAGCACGGAAAAAGGATGGCTATTTTGGTTTCTTCCATGGGGGTGCTCCTTTGAGAGGCCCCACAAATCTTTAAGAAGTTCACATGTACACTGATGTGCTGTAATTGCTTTTGAATTGCAAAAAATTCATAAATGGGTGCAGAAGTTTGTGGTGTGGGGGAGGACACAAAAATGTTTCTGCTGGAAATAAGTTTTCTGAAAACAAAGAAAAATCTGTTTTACCATTGGTATCCAGTTTCCTCCTTGTGTTTTAAAATTCAAAACCAAAATTTTAATAAGAAAAAAGTGTTGCGGGTAGGTGGGTGAGCCTTTTAACTGGAGGGCTCTGGTTTGGATCAGGCCCAAGGCCTCTCTCTACATGCTGTGGAATTCTATCCTGGGGCCGGTATGTACAGTTGGTGGTGTTTATGGGAGGGGTGGACTGGTGGTTGTGGAGTATGTATGTGTATCTGTAGGGGGGGGTGATACTGTGCGCAGAGCCTTTCAGGGTCCAAAGGACTGGGTTTGTGCCTCAGTTGCTCACGACCCTTTGATACCTTTTTTCAGAAAAGATAAACAACAAGAAATGAAAGACACCAGGGCTTCTGCCCAAGGTTTTGGGGTGCAGAACCAAGGTCTTAGTTAAGGAATCACAGAGATGGTTTTGGTAAATCAGAACAGAGCTGAAAGGAGAGTGGAGAAGAACTTGTACCATTTGTTTTGTACTGGTGTGGGCTGAAATATGTAGTGTCCAAAAGACTCTTACAAAAACTGATAAAAATGTTCTAAAAGTGAAATTTCAGGCCCGCAGTTAGTTAATGCTTGACTGGGCTGTTTGAATGCACAGGTTCTTTTCAGTGGTGTTGGCACAGCAGTGAATTTGCTGTCGTCTGCAATTGTTCTACCAAGACCTGTAACCCTGGTGAAGCGCCCACGTTATGCCTATCTAGTATTGTTCAGTGAAGACTAATCCAGGGAAAGTTTCTGGTCAGACCTGCTGAGCCTGTATCAGATTAGTAGAACCTTGTACCCTGCTTACCTTTTCCAGGGTAATGAATGCATGGTGAACTATTAGGGTTATTTGATGAAATGTCCTGCTTTCCTTATTCTAAGGTGAAAACTTAAAGTAACTGCAGGTTGTTGGACAAGTGGAAGCGGTCTCTTGACCGAGCTTCACTGGGGGAGGTAGGGGGCAGTGGGGTCAGGCTTTTGATGCCCCGCTCCTCCAGACCAGGGGTCAGTTTCCACGGGAACCAAGACCCTTGCTGTACATGTGAGGCCCTAGACTACAGCTGCTCCCCCCCACCGCCACTGTAAGAGAATGCATCAGAGGAGGGTGGGAACAGAAATGGGAGAGGAATGTAAAGATGAGCAGAGACATTTTGCCTATTTCAACACCTCTGGATGTTGCTAAGTGAAGGTGGGTGACAAAGGATGAAATTTTACTTTTCATTAGCTGATGAGCTGGAATAACTAGTGTATTATCATTTAAAAGAATTATTGGTAACTCCACAGTAGAGGCTGCACTGTGGCTGCACAGAGGCTTTATAGAGACTGCACAGAGGCTTTATAGAGACTGCACAGATGCTACACAGAGGCTACACTGAGGCTGTATAGTATTGTAAAATGACTGGGAAAGAACCACTGTGTTACCAGTGATAAACCAAGTGTTTAGCGCAGACTAGACGAACAGTACCGGATCTCTCTGGCACACCTCCTGAAATTCGAGAAGGCACTTATGTGTGAAACTGAGGTAGCAGGAGTTGTTTATGCTCTCGCCTTTGACCTGATTCTCACAGGGGGTGGGGGGTCAATGTGACTGATGGGTGACGAAAGAGACACGGAGTCTGACTAATTGGTGTTTGTATCCAAATTATTGCAATTTTTGTGTAATTTACTCAGTTCAACTGATAGACATTTTATAAATTAAAAATAATTTTGGTTTTATTCATATTAGTATGATTTCATATGGATGAAGTTAGTTTGCTTTGGGACGGAGGCAAAAAAAAATAGTCGTTTAGGAATTGTGGCCTTTTTGGAAGGTAGTACGTAAAAGATTACATGCTGGATTCATTTTCAGGCAGATTTTCGCTTAGGCAGTGGAATAAAGGCTTCGCTCTGAATCACTTTGCCCTGTTTTTGTCCAGCCCTCGCCAGAGATGAGCATCCTTATCCCTGTCCATTATTGTAACATTGAAACCACAAGGCACATGACTGAGTGGGATTACATTAGATCTGATGGTCTAGTTAGCATGCCTTGGCATTGCGCTGTCATCTCTCCTAAAGCAGAAGCACTAACTGCCATAGTTAAGGCTCTGCCAGCCTGCTGTGTGTGTTTTTGTTCTGTAAGCTGTGCGGCTGTCCTTCCTGAGCGTGAACAGTGGTGTGGCCCTGCTGGGTTGCTCACATATTCCTTTGTCAGGCTGCTGGGTCGATCTCCTTCTTTTCCTTTCTGTAACAGTGACAACTGGTCCTAGCTTTTTGAGGCCACGTAAAATGACAGCGCGACCCCTTTCCTGTCTCGTAGCCCTATTCCACCTTGGAGATGCCTATTTCTGTGCTGCAATACCATCTCGGTCGTTGCCATGTTAGGGGGTTTCTCCAGCCACACGTCCTGATGGCTAATACAAGGTGTTCTTGGCTGTTGAGGAGGTGTGGCCTGATGGCGTATTTGTGGTCATCTCCCACAGGGTCCCCGTATTGGACGATGCCAGAGAAAATGGAGAAGAAATTGCACGCAGTGCCGGCTGCAAACACGGTCAAGTTCCGCTGCGCAGCAGGGGGGAATCCACGGCCCAAGATGCGTTGGCTGAAGAATGGCAGGCCCTTCAGACAAGAGGACCGTATGGGGGGCTACAAGGTGAGTGCCCTTTGGCGTGTCTCCAGTGTGTGACAGACCACAGCTGGAGGCCAGTGAAAGGTCCCTGCTGTTGCATCCTTGAGAAGGTTGTGTCAGTAATCAGCAGTATTACTGGAGTGATTGCACAGTCATGGCAGTATTGACTGCTTCGAAATAAATTAGTTACTTTGCAAACCTCTTCTTAAGACATGCAGAGAATATTTTGGCATTGTTTTTCTAAAGCGGGATATGTACTGGTTTTGTTTGGGACTAAGGAACTCCTTAATATGCACAAATACATTTTAGTATGGCTTCATTGTAAGCTGAATTGTCTGTGGACATCCTTAATTGACTGAGGGTCTTCATTTTGGTTTGAAATTTTCCCTGTGATCTAAGCCCCTCCTACTCACCTAGTTCTGAGCTTGGTACTTCTTCCACTCATCACTCAATATTAGACCTGGGGGGGCTACATAAAAGAAACTGGACTTCATTTATCACAATCAGAAGAGGGGGAGTTGGTTTGTTATCTCGTTTTTGTTTTAAGTTCCATGCAGGGACAGGGTGTGGATCTCAACCAATCAAAAGTTGTAGACTAGCAAAAAAAAGCTAGAATGTAGCAAAGAAAGAATAAACAAAAGAAAAAAAACACAGGATGATGGAGAATGTGAGTCATTCACCCACGGGGCACTGAAAATGCTATGAAATATACAAGCGTGATCCAAACCTTACGTTGTTACGATGGCGATGGTCTTGCATAAACCATAAAATGGTTAGCATGGTGGGAGGGTGTATCAAAAATATATATTTAATAAGAGCTGTGCCCCAGGTTGGGGAGAGGTCAGGCCCATGGCTTCATGACCTCTGTGGACAGACAAAAGTGTGGCGCTGTAATGCCTCTGAAGTTTAAACGCTAGTTAACGTTTAACTCTAAGCCCTTATTCACCAGCCGTTGCCTTGTCCCAATTTTGTTTGCACATCCTGCAGCTTAAACAGACAAAACGCATGCACTCTTTGGCCCCTTCGCTTACAGCTAACTTACTTGTCCAGGTTTTTGTTTGCTTTATCTTAAAATAAAAACACCAGACATTTTGCTTATTATTTCCTTATAATTAGTTGTTTTTTCATGTGCCTACCACTGTACTGGAACACAGCTTTTGAGAAACATGCTTGAATGAAAGTGCGTGTAAATCCACATTAGTGAAAATTATACAATATATAGAGGATCCAGTGAATAAGTTAAAGTGGCATTTTTTTGTAATGCCCGTATGTTTAAATGTTCAGACAATGAAATACACATGACAGTGAGTCCTTTGAGTTTCTGCTCTGTACATATAGAGATGATTACACTGGTATTCATGCAGTTCCTACAGTCTGTCAGTAACTTGTAGCCATTGTAATCAGACACATGCCAGGGTATCCTTTGGCAAAATCTCACAAATGCAGGAAGCTGTTGTGTTTTTTACAATTTCCCATCAGGAAGTTGCTATTTGGGACCTCACAATGTTTTGAGAAATTATCAGCAGTATATTTAAACAAATTATCTGTTTCCTTCCAGTTTGGTTAAATAAATGAATCAGCTGCTTGTCAGACCTCTTGTGTTTTTTTCCTCCACCTTCGCTTAGGTTTGACATAATTGTAGAGAACCCAACCCTTTGGCATAACAAAGTAAACAGCAAACTGTATGAGGAGCTCCAGGAGCCCATTAGGGCTGAGTTGTCATTAACTGACATATAGACCAATTAGGTTTCCCTGCGTGGTTATGGGTGATATGTTTAAATATGTAGGTATATGTTTGTCCTCGAGTCCAGAGGTCTTCCGTGTTCAATCTATCAGTCAGCATAATCCCTGTTTGGAGGTATGATGACTTCTGAAGATACTGCTGTCTAGTACCCACTTCTGTTAACTGTAAAAACACTCATGTTCCCTGTATTAGTGTCAGTATCTGTCCAGCATACCCATCCCCTCCTCACCAACATATGACTTCTGACCACTGCAACATTTCTACAGGTGAGATCCCAGCACTGGACCCTGATAATGGAGAGTGTGGTACCCTCAGACAAGGGGAACTACACCTGTCTGGTAGAGAACCAATATGGAGCTATCAACCACACCTACACACTGGATGTCGTGGGTGAGTTAGGTGGCTTGTTTCTTTGGCTACGTGTCTGATATGTGTGATGCGGGGGTTTAGAGCTGTTTTTCCATAGACTCAAGACTTGGCTCTTCCTTTAGGAAGAATCTTGTGGATGTCCTCATTCAGAGACTCATTCCTGGGGAAGACAAGAGAATTTTGTTAAGTGTTCCTTTTTCTAGACAGTGGTAGGGAAAGTGTATTTCTGGTTTTCTGGTGTGTTTGTGTGAACGAATTGTACTTTTGGGTGTGTGTGTGTGTGTGAGTGTGTGTGAGAGTGTGAGACTCTATTCCAGCATTGGGCTGGAGACTGGAGCAGTATGGATGTAGCTGCACTGGGATGATACATCTGCATTTAATGGATTCCATCCTGGGAGCAAACAAACAGTGACTGTTGTTTGTGCATCTGGAGCGGCAGCGCTGCGGCTGCGTTACAGTTGGAGAACGTTACAGCTTTAATACTTGTGACTCGGATAGTTAACGAGGAAGAGTAGAGGAGCTGAATCCATTAGCATTTTGCTTGCTTGCTGATTCATCTCAGCGCAGCCTGCTCCCCAAAGGCAAACACACAGGAGCTCCGGTGTTCACACCAGGCTAATCATCAGCAACCGCAATCTGCTGGTCTTGCAGAAAGAGCATCAGGAATGAAGCCTATATGGTGATGCGGGATTCTGTGTTGTGAGGGATTGTGGTGCATGGGTGGTCTGAATAGAAGTGGGTGGGGGTTCACAGACAAGCGCATGCACACACACACACACACACACACACACACACACACACACACACACACACACACATTTTTTTTGCATCCAGTCCCCTCCCCCTCCATAAACTCAATTTACTCTTATTTTTAAATGCATGGCAGAGGATGTGGTGAGGTGATTTCACTTAGAGACAGTAAGCAGAAACAGTCTGAGGTTTAGAGTGCCGTAGGTCTGTGATGTTAATTCCAACACAAGTTACTTTTTAGGGTGTGTGCTTGACAAAGTGACAAGAGGAGTCCTGTCAGTGAATGTGAAAGGCTATCTTACAGGGAATCTTTCAGACGTCTGTTTGACAGAGTTATGGTGAGGTCATATGTTCTTTAGTAGGCGGAATTAATTCACATCTACATTGGAATTGTGATTTCTGGTGAGGTATTGAACAAGGCTAATGAGAAGGTGACGGAGGTGATGTCTCCTCAACAGTGGCCTGTATAGTGCTTTATATCCTTACTCACATGTGTTCTCCTGTCCACCTGTTTCTCCTTTACTTTTTCTCCTCTTCCTCCACTTTCACAGTTCACACTTCAGTAGTGGAATTTGTGCATAAAACATTCCCCTTTCTCGCCTATTTTGGTGCCAGACTGCTTGGTTACACAAAGTTCATTGGCCCCCTGACTCTGTCCTGCCAGCCTAAAATACTTCTCTAATGACTTAATAGGCAGATTGGCTTTGAGTTGATAAGGGTGAGTGGGTTTAGGCTACAGAAACCCTCAAATAACTGCTCCTTTGAGATGTATGTAATGAAAAAATTGAAATTGTTTATTTAGCTTAAACATAATAGGCCAGGGTGGGAACGGCTGTGTGTTTCCTCTGCAGGTCAGTGTTCAATTGCGTGTGGATGCGTACGTGTTTATGAACCTAATGTCTGTGAATGGCAGTATTGTGATAGAGAAGACAAGTGAATGAGGTTAGGTGAAGGAGGAATAAACCCTGATGGATTCGAATCCCAAATGGATGGTACAGCAACATCCTTGAATAGGTTGCTTTAGTTGCTACAGTAAATATTCAGCAAAAAATGCCGTTATTCTGATCAGGGGCCTAAGGACCTGAAATAGCAAGTGCATTGTATGTGACCTGGCTTTGGGGCCTTCTTAACGTCCTTTCTCTGTTGCTTGGCCGAGAGGAACGGGTGTGTGTGGAGCATGCGCACAAGTAGTTTGATGGAGATGGTGGCAGGGGCGTTCTCAGATGCCTGTAGGATTGTGCACAACAGGGCAGGTGTTGTCAAAAGCAGCCAATGAACCTCAAGATTAGTCTCCTGCCTCCCCCAGAATAATTCCCCCAAACCTTTCACTTTCATTCACCCTCACTTCTCTTTCAGTCTCTATCTGGTACCTTCCTCAGTTGCTTCCTCTTGTTTTTCCATTTTTTTTGTCCTGCATTCTCATGACTAATCAATAAGGCACGATTATCCAGATATATTTTAAGAGCATGTTTGCCTGTTTATCTTTCAAATTGTGGTTTTATTTCTTTTATGTATGCTTATTTTTTTGGGTTCGTAAAGATTGTGTACGCTGATGAAGCAGGCGAAAGGTCCCCCTCCCTCCCAAGTTGTGCCTGGAGTCATGTCAAGTTACACGAAGGGGGGTGGGTTACAGAAGATCAGTGGGGGGGGGGGTGTTGCTGGTGACCAATTATCTAAAAGGCAGTAAGCGAGTGTGTGAAAGAGTGCTTTGTTCAGCCAGTCTGGCGCTATGTGCTGCTACAAGCTACATGTTTGCTTGTCTCAGAACTCACAGTGAGAAGTGAAACGCAGTCCGGTTCCTTGGTGTCATGCGCTCTTTGAACAAGGGAATCGGCATTAGCTCTCAGCTTCAGGGAGGGAAAAAAAAGATTTTTTTTTGGATCACAATCAACAGATGTAAATATTAAATTACCAGCCAAAACGGAAAAACAACTGCACGATTCTGTGTTCTTTTGTGCTTTGCCCTGTGTGCGTTTGTTGTGCCTTTATCTGCAGTGAGCAAAAGTTTCCCAACAAGGTCTTGAACAGCTGAAACCATAGTACAAAAGAGAGTCAAGTGTTCCTTAGAGGCAGGGAGTGTTTTTTTGGTTTAGGAGTGGGTTATTTGTCATGCATTGCAAACACTCAGGTGTGTCTGGATTTGTATCATGTGACTCCACGTTCCAATAGATCATGCTGTTAGGTCTCATATGCTGCCATCTAGCACAGCCAGTCATGTAGCTGCTTGGTTTTTAACCTACTTCGCTCATTGGTTAAATTTATGTAATAAACTCATATAGCAATATAAACCAACAGCAAACTGTCCTCTTGTTTCTGAGGCTGCAGTAATAAAAAGTTATGTCTGTGACTTGAATATAGAGGGATTAACTCCTGGCTTGGTCTCTGCTGGTGTCAGTTTGGGAATGGCTTTTTTTCAGACCCGGCTGGGTAAATACAGGCTGTCCATGTGGTCTGCTTCATGGTTTAACAGAACACTTATTTCTGCCCCAAACCCAGAGAGGTCCCCTCACCGGCCCATCCTACAGGCCGGCCTTCCTGCCAACACCACGGTGCGAGTGGGAGAGGACGCGCGATTCGTCTGTAAGGTATACAGCGATGCCCAGCCGCACATCCAGTGGCTCCAGCACATAGAGAAGAACGGCAGCCGCTATGGTCCTGACGGGCACCCCTACGTACGCGTACTTAAGGTACGGTCCACTCCAAAGTGGGCTGCCCTCCAGTTCGGGCCCCAGTAGCTCCTCTGCAGACTTGCTCATTCCTTTCTTTGCAGTGTTCAACTCTTCATGTGTGTTACGACTCAGCACGGCTATTCATGTCCAGTGATTTTAAGTGTATTTGATTTTCATGGACCCATCGCTAGTTTTCCTGTTCTTGTTATTTTAAATGATTGAATCTCAGGTCTTAAATATTATAATTTGCTCCAGAAAAACATTCCTTTTATACTTTCTTTCTAACCAAGAATAAATCAGATCAGAGTTTTTTAAATATATTTTTTTATTTTTGATTTTTTTGGGTATAGGGATACAATTTTCCGTAAACCTCTGCAAACACACAAAAAATTAATTTGATTAAGAAACAATGTCACAGTGGTTTGTAATACAAATCTCTTTTTCCCCTGTTGGTTCTTTCCTGTGGGTGTTTTTATTTTGGTTTTTTGATGTCCAGCGGTCTGGCATTAACAGCTCTGACGTAGAGGTGCTGACCTTATCCAATGTCACCGAGGAGGATGCTGGAGAGTATATTTGTAAAGTCTCCAATTATATTGGAGAGGTCAGCCAGTCCGGTTGGCTGACAGTGATCTCAGGTAAAGAGCACCATTGCCTGGTACTCCCAAAGAGCCCCTGGGTTGTCTTCTTTTTTGTGGGCCCATTGCTCACCAGCTCTTTTGTGGTGGTTCTGGTTCCTGGTTTCGGGGCCCATACCTGCTCTCCTGTCACGTCCAGGTTCTTGCTCGTTTGTGTTGATGGCAACCATGGAAAGGCTCTGTAACCTACGGCCCCTCCCGCTTGCCCTCCTGCTGTTGTCCCTGTTGTCCCTCCTACTGCTCTTGTCCTGTAACCCCTCCTATTTCCTGCTTTTGTCCATATGGCCCTTCCCTCTTTCCCTTCTGCTCTTGTCCCCATAGCCCCTCCCACTTCCTGTTCTTGTCCATGTAGGTAATCAGCGGAGAGGCTAGGTGGGGCCAGGTCTTACATTGGGCACTCTTCCATGTTTTTTTGTCCCTCTATGGTTTTGAAATGCATGCAGGTATTCTACTGTGGACTAGTGACCTACTGGGACTGGTCATTGTGTGAGGGGAGCTAGTAGTGTGGTGTCATTTGTTTACCCCTATTTCATGTATGCCCTTTCCAATCTGGTGGCTTTGGGACTGGTGTTTGTGGATTGGGAGATCCCTGTGAACTCCCCTCCCCCTTATCCTGGGCTCTCCCTGAGCTTCCCATCTGCACTGCAGATGGGATGCCGGACCTCCAGTGATGAACGTGCCCTGGTCCTCCTCTGGTTTTGTGGGTCTCGTCATCTCATTTCTCCTATTTCTTTCTCTTCTCCCCTGCTCTTCTTATCACCCATCTATGCTCCTTGGTGTTTCTGTCATCCCTCTGTCCTTTGCTGTCCTGCTCTTCCATCTCTCTTTCCCTCTCCCAGACCGCAGGTGTTAACACTACGGACAAAGAGATTGAAGTTCTCTACTTGCCCAATGTCACTTTCGAGGATGCTGGGGAGTATACATGCTTGGCGGGTAATTCTATTGGGATCTCCTTTCACACTGCTTGGTTGACGGTGCTTCCAGGTATATATCTACTCACATTCCCCTCTTTTCCCCTTTGGTCTGTTTCTCAAAACCCAGTGAATTTTTTTTGTAACAGTCATGATTTCTGTAGCCAGAAAGTCACTTTCTTGTGGGTTCAAAGACTCCTGAAACAGTTAATATTTTTTACAAGACCAGCCTATAACAACTACATTTTTAGACCAGTTTAAGAGCTTGAAACCTTAACAACCACAAAATACAACAACAAATTATAATAATAATAATGTGGAAACTTCAGGTGTCTTTACTCTAGAAAGTGATGGCCTTTTCTCTTTTGCTGTGCATGATGACTATTTTTGCAATGAGTACTCGGATTTTACGGTAGAGCTGGCACTGTGTGTGTGCGTGTGCGAGTGTGAGTTTGTGTGTGTGCAAGTGTGTGTTTGTGTGTGTGTCTCGACACGCTTTGATTGGAGGTGGCCATGGTTGTGTGTGCCAGGTTGTAGGGCAGTTTCAGCCACATAGCCTGTGCTTTTGACTCTGTCCCATTGCATAAGATGGTTAAAGTTTATCAGAACAGACGACTGGCATAGTCTAATAGGGATTACAAAGCAAATGTAAACAGTAAAATGTTATGAAACAAGGAATACACAACATATTCCACTCATGCCATAAATGCAGATAACACTGAAAAAAGACACAGTTTGGAACAGGATAGGTACAGCTTACCCCTGAATAAACTTACCCACAGTTGTGCAAGACCTTTGAAGGCAGAGCTGAGCTTTCACTTTATGTCCCAACCACTTTTTCATAACAGCAGAGTGAATGTTTCTGTGTGAAAGACGGCTGTTGGTTATGAGGTGGCTAATGCCACCTCTGCCTTATTGAGCCATTTTCAGTGAAACGATGCTGTAATTTATTTTTTTATGTAACTCCTGCCTTCTGACTAGCGGTGTCTTTCTTGTGAGTGTGCAGTTATAATAAAACAAAACCAGGATTTGAATTTTCATTTCTGCTGGACCTTTCTGGTTTTAAAGGTCAAAGGCTCAAATTGGCCCTTTTTTGGTGTTTGCATGTTTTTATTTATACATTAGTGCATGCATAAATGAACATGCATTGTGTATCTGTGCATATGTGTGTGCGCGTCTGATATAGTGTGTGTTTCCTTACCAGGCATACACAGCCTCCAGACACGACATGTTCTTTAGTTGGTCAATATGTTCACCAGCTGATGGAGATACATTTTTAGTGGCTTGTCTTCTGGTGTTGTTTCAGTGTAGAGAAGTGCTAGCTTTAGCTTTGCTTTCAGGCAATTTTAGCTGCCTTTCCCTATTCTGCTAGTAATTGTTTTGTTCTGTGAGAAGTGTATTTGTGAGAATCTGTCAGTGTCAGTCTGTGTGTGTGTGTGTGTGTGTGTGTGTGTGTGTGTGTGTGTGCACGTGCGCGCATGCCTGCCTTTCCCGTTTGATTGCACACGAGCCTGACGGGTGTTCCATCGCTCCCCTTGCCAACAGCAGAACACGAGGTGATAAACGGCTTCCCGTCTCCTGATTACGTGGAGATCGCCATCTACTGCATTGGGGTCTTCCTCATAGCGTGCATGGTGGTCATCGTTGTGGTGTGCCGCATGCGCACCTCCAGCAAGAAGCCCGACTTCAGCGGACAGCCCACCGTGCACAAGCTGAGCAAACAGATTCCCCTGCGTCGCCAGGTAACAGAAAGTAGATAAAGAGTTCTCAAGCCTTTACACACGAGACGAGGGAGGGGCTGCTCACACCTGCGCACGCCCGTGTCGCTCTTCACGCATCACGTGCATTCTTCTTACCGCCATACTGCAGTGTGACGCCTCAAGAAGAACGTGGGGAATTTTGTGTCGCTACTGAATAGGCTTGTTTGCACTTTTGACAATACTGATAATGATTTTCTTTGATAAAACTGATATGTGTCCATATGAGAAGAAAAAATTAAAGGTGTTTTGTGCAAGAAACATGATCCGTGTGCCGAGATGAGAATTAAAGAAGCTGATAGATCTTGACCTGAACACTGATAAATATGACTGTGTCACATTAAAATCTGCAGCAGTGCCACTCACAGACGTGTAAGCTTGAGTGTCCATAGTCAGTTGTGTTAATTGAAGTAAATATAGCAGACAGGCTGAATTTAGTGATCATGAGAAGGAGGACAGCAGGAACACTTCTGACACGACACGCCAACTGGTTCAATGCTTTGTGCTTCTGTGTCATTTTATTCATGTATTTTTTTTGGGGAATGTCTGCTGAGACCAGCTTCTGGAAAAGGAAACGGGTCTGGTTTGTTAAGGTCCTAGCTGTGTGTTCGGTTTGCGTAAATAATAATTGGCTGCGGAACAGAAATAAGGTGTCAGGCGAAAAGGCTGCACATGACGAATCAACGAGGTAAGAACAGGTTTTTAGAAGGAGCAACAAAGTGCAAGATCAGCAAATTCTCTGAAAACATATGTAATAAATTACAGTGTGTAATGAGGGTCTCTGTTTAGGTACTGTTTTTTGCATACAGAAGACATCTGTTTATCTAATTCAGCTCATTACTGTGCAAGTTTACAAAGCGTTTGGTAAGGCACGTTAGAGAGATGTAAGAGGGAAAAGTTGCGCTTGCGTGTGTATACACTTTAGTGTCAGTCGTTACAGCATCTCCTGAGCCCTGGCTCTGTACAAAATGCCAGGTGATCAGCCGCGCCCCTCTTGTACTGCAGGTGTCAGCTGACTCGGGCTCCTCCCTGAACTCCAGCACGCCCTTGGTGCGCATCACTACGCGCCGCTCCTCGGCCCACGACGAGCCCATTCCTGAGTATGAGCTGCCCGAGGACCCTCGCTGGGAGTTCCCTCGGGACAAGTGAGTGATCGGTAGCGCCAACATGTCACCCCCCCCTCTTTGTGGTGCTCACGGGGTGCCCTTCCTGTCCTTCCCTGCTGTGCTCGTGGTCACAATCCATTTTAGACTGGGTGTTGCCATCCAAACTGATGATTTTGGGCTTTGAACTCAGTCCCAGCCTGTTAAAAAAGACTCAAACTGTGGCCAGCAGACTCCTAGTAGTCAGGAGCCTGAGACAGTCTCATTATAGGAAGCAGTCCAGGCTTTTCGCCTGTCTATTTTACAGAACTGTTTGATTATTAAGGCCTCCATACAGGATAATTATTCATTTATTGATACAGTTTAATCTTAGGTTGTTCACTTAATGTTTCTTTCCAAGTAAATAAATGCTCATGAATGTGATTTGTGGCCTTTCAGCTGCAATGCAAAATGAAAGCTTCTAATTAATGGAAACTTTTTAGTCTTTAAACAGCTGTAAGAATGTGGCATTTCAGTTCATATATTGTTCTGCTTCTACTTACTCAATTTACAGACTAGGAGAATAGAAGGCCTTGAATTGAATTATAGCTTTCTAGTCACCAACCACTTGTATTGTGCAAGGTTACATTTAAACTGGAGCTGGAAGGTCACATATAATAATTTTTAAGTGTGTGCAACAAGTACTTTTGGATACAGAGAATGCTTTTTCTGTTTGGACAGAGCAAATGTTGGTTGTTTCAACGTAAGTTGGAGTGTGGCAGCCATTTTGGATTGAGCAAGACCAAAATTGTGAAGTTTACTCATTTATTTACTTTTAGCTCTACTGACTTTTGATGTGTTTGGGGCCTTTTGTCTTTCACTTTTATGTATAATGTGCTCTCTTTCTTACTCTTTAGTCTTTTGCCTTTCTCCTCCCTTTTTCCTTTACAATTTTTAGTTGTCATTACTGCCTGCCTCCGGGGCTTTGCTGCAACTGTGGAAAATTCTGGAATGATAACGCTTGCTGTGGGTGTTGAAAAAATAAAAAGGGCGAAGGAATAACATTGATTATCTTCGGTTGGCCTAGAGAAAGGGTGCTATTGAGCTGGAGGGCAGTGGGGCCACACGTGGACAGAGCACAGATTGTGTTACCACAGTGCGCCTGGTGTGAATGTTTACACAGCTCGGGGAGGGTGGGGCCAGTGCCTGCCAATCCAGTGCTAGCCAGGGGCAAGACAGGGTTCAGGGGTCAGTCATTGGTGTGAGCATGACTGATAGTATGGCTACATTGGGTGAAGCGGTCATTGTACGAGTGCATGCGTACTGGTTTGTACTCAGTAACCCTCTGCTCAAAATGCTGCACGCCAAAGAGTGAAGCCAGAAAATTGCTGTTCCAAGTTATAATTCATGTTTTATTTACTCAGAATTGGGAAAGCTTTTTCTGGTTTGATCTTCCATTTTTGTGCTGTTGGGCAGGCATATTACAAAACAGGCTTCGGCACTCTTTGGGAAAAAGGGTGAAGTGTCTTAAAAGCTTAGGAGTAACAAAGATGGGCAACCTTACCTTCTGAAGAGAAATATCTTGAGTACTTCAAGATAGGTATAGGGTCCAGACATTTGCAGATCCGGTCCCAGGCGGGTAATCTGATCAGTGCATATTGCACTAGACAAAGGCTTCCCTAAGAGCTTTATGGCAGTAGAAACAGGTTTTGTGCAGACAAAGCTCTTTGTTGCTTGTTAAAACTCTGTAATTGAGTGATAATTGCCATTGTTGCCTTAGCAGCCCTCCCACCATCTTTGTCTTGTAAAGAATATTGAATTTGAATTTGTGGAAGGGCTACATAGGACCAGTAACACTGGTATAATACCAAAATGACGCTCTTGTTGAATGTGTAAGGAAGGTGGAGTGGCGTGGGACAGAGGGGACAGCACTTGTCCTTGTGTGAGACATGCATTGGGGAGGATTTTTTAAATAACAGATTCTTCCTGCTTGATGTGCTTGCAGGTTAACCCTGGGAAAGCCGCTGGGAGAAGGCTGCTTTGGGCAGGTGGTCATGGCTGAAGCACTGGGAATCGACAAGGACAAACCCAAGGAGGCTGTCACCGTGGCTGTGAAGATGCTGAAAGGTGAGTGCTGACTGGTCCTTAGAGAAGGATGCTGACACATGAGCTTTGATTGGTGTTTCAGAGTAAAGCGCATGCAGTTTAGATGTGGAGATGTTTCATTGCTCTGTTAGTGGTGATTCCCAGGTGCTTCAACAGTTATTTCAGCAGTTGGGCTTTAGTAGCTCCTTCTAAGATTTTAAGAAGAGTCTTGCAGGTTCATTATTTTTTGTTTGGAGGATGTGACTCCTTCCAGCCAGAGTCTTGCAGGTTCATTATTTTTTGTTTGGAGGATGTGACTCCTTCCAGCCAGAGTCTTGCAGGTCAGTTGTTTGTTTGGAGGATGTGACTCCTTCCAGCCAGAGTCTTGCAGGTCAGTTGTTTGTTTGGAGGACGTGACTCCTTCCAGCCAGAGTCTTGCAGGTCAGTTGTTTGTTTAGAGGATGTGACTCCTTACAGGGTGAGCACAATGCATTGTTCGTTGCTGCTTCACAGCCTTGTTAGCTCGAGCCCGTGTTGACGGATCTCGCCTAAAAAGGCGCTGGATACTTGGCCTCGCTGCCTCCTGGCTGAGCGCACTCTCGTGTCCCTGGTTACTGGGCAGGGGGAGGGCAGAGTGGACACGACTGACAGTTTGGGGGTGAGGGTTTCAGTGCTGTCATTATTTCTTGGTGCTGACAGAAGCCTGCATTCCAGAGCTCAATCGCACCACCTGCAAAGGTCTATGTTCACTGCCTGCACATAGACTTGGTGTGGTGTGTGTGTGTGTGTGTGTGTGTGTGTGTGTGTGTGTGTGTGTGTGGGGTGTATAGGATAAAAATGTGTTTATTAAAATTGTAACTGGGGGATGGGGAGAGGGGCTCAGCCCCCCTGTAGAAAGATAAAGGCATTTAAAAAAAGAGAAAACAAAGACAAGCTCAGTTAAGGAATGATTATAAGAAGGAACCCAGCCAAAGCGATCGCTGTGAAGCCGATGGCAGATCAGTCAGTATTCACTAATGAAAAGGCAGGCCTTCACGTAATTGCTCCAGATTAAATGTGTGCCATTTATTCTCTAGAGCTGAAAGGATACTTCTATACTCTCTCACTCTGTTTCTTAAGTATGATTTTTTTTTTTTTAGGAATCAGGAAGGGAAAACGTTTTGGTAACGTTACCTTTCTTTGTGTAAAGGGAGTAGTGCTTGATAACGAGCTTCTGGGTGGAATGAGGTCTGAGTTTTGCCTTTTGTCCATCTCACTTAGATGATGCTACAGAGAAGGATCTGTCTGATCTGGTATCTGAGATGGAAATGATGAAGATGATTGGGAGGCACAAGAACATCATAAACCTGCTGGGAGCTTGTACCCAGGACGGTGAGTTTGTCATGGGGTGAGGCCTAAGGGAGGCAGCTGCTGGTGGGTGCTCTTCCTCTTTATTTTATACCTTTATTTTCAGCAGCTTCCTGATATCAACTATTTCAACATGTCACCTCTTACTGACAAGCTCAGAATAGTAGCTGAAGACCATTTAGCACGTAGCTGGGTTCCTCTGTGTTGTGGAACAGTATTGGAGATACATGACCCCTGAGTGGAGTTTTGACAGGCTGCTCACTGCAATTCCGGTTGAAATGTTACATATCCATCTGTGTTTAATGTAAAATTCGCATAATAATTATTAAATGGAGAACGTGAGAGATACTTTTCTCTGCCGAAATGAGTAAATAAGTAAATACAACCCAGACCATATATCTGCTCAGAGAAAGCTTGTGATATCTCAGAAGTGTCTAATGTATGTAGCGTGTTACAGCATATTCTTACGTGTTACTGCACCATGTAAAATTGGTCCACCTTAAATGTGTTTGATGGAACCGAAAGTTTGAAGCGTATTTGTTGGATTGAGAAACTGAGTATAACAGCAAGCATTGGTGTTGAACACATTCTCACTATCGATAAACCAAAAGCAGCTGTTCTCCTGGTACACTGGGGAGGGGGCATCGCTGTGACTGACGCTGCATGTGCCCCTGGGACAGGCCCTCTTTATGTCATTGTGGAGTACGCCTCCAAGGGAAACCTGCGGGAATATCTGCGGGCTCGCCGCCCACCTGGCATGGAGTACTCGTATGATGTGGCCCGAGTGTCCGACGAGCAGCTCACCTTTAAGGACCTGGTGTCCTGTGCCTATCAGGTCGCACGGGGCATGGAGTACCTGGCTTCACAGAAGGTAGGAGGAGTACCTGGAGGGGACCATGTACACACGTGCACACGCACACACACAAACATTCCGATACTGTGTCTCAGGGCACTGGCAAGGTTAGGTGTGAAGTTCTTTTGCAAAACGTGTGTGTGTGTGTGTGTGTGTGTGTGTGTGTGGGGTGAAGATGGGGCATATGTTCTGGTAGCACGTTACCGATGCAAGGACAGCTATCCTGCCCACACCATGTCCCGTGTTCTCTGCTCTGAGTAGAAAGTGACACACAGACACCCAGCTCAGGATGCCAGGGCAGTTTGATCACATTGTCTGGCTTTTTTTTTTTTTTTTTTTTTTTTGTGTGTGAAGTTTTTTTGTAGTTTTCTTTCTGCTGCAGCATCACCTTAAAGACATGTCATCTTCATGGAAATGTATGACATTCTTGCACTAACATGGATTTTTACGACATACTCTAGTATGAAATATACACATTTCTGTGCGTGTCACAACGTACCACGAGCTGAGAGCGTGTCACTCTTCTACCTCAGTGTATTCACCGGGACCTGGCTGCCAGGAATGTTCTGGTCACGGAGAGCAACGTCATGAAGATCGCAGACTTCGGACTTGCAAGGGACGTCCACAACATCGATTACTACAAAAAGACGACAAATGTGAGCACTGGACGAATACTGGGAAAACATAACCTCCATACATGTAGTTGTTTATTCCAGGAGAACACTTTGCAGACAATTCCGAAAGGTCCTTCAAATACAGGACTTTGTGACTTGTTGACCCTGCCCAGAGATGGTGACAGAGAGCATGAAGGAACAGAGTGCACGTTTTAACCTGACAAGCTGTTGTGTCAATCCACTTACCTTCTTCTTTCTTATTTTCAGTTATTTATTTTCTATTTGTTTCCAGGAAGTAATTTAACATTTCTGTAACCCTAGGTAATTTATATGGCTTTAGGGCCATTTTTTAAAGGTTCTTAAAGTAATCACTTCTCTGGGGATTAATTCATTTTAAGTTGATTAATGATTTTTTTTTTGTGTGTGCTAATGAAACTCTTTTTCATTCAACACACGCACAAATTGAATTACCATGACTACACAAAAGTATTGATGTTTTTATCAAGAAATGCAAGAACCCAAGAGAGTAATAACCACGACTGTTTCATGTATTTCTGACCTCTGACCTCTGGGGGTGTGTCCTCAGGGTCGTCTTCCAGTGAAATGGATGGCCCCAGAGGCACTCTTCGACCGTGTGTACACACACCAGAGTGATGTGTAAGTGTTTGTGCTTCTCTGTTATACACACGTACACATGCGAGACACAGCCCATGCCTTCTTCCTTTAGTCTGCTCAGAATATCAATTAATTGGGATTTACTATAAATTTGTCATTTCAGTATGGACCAACAGAGTCCGCTTAATGTTCAGTCTATGGCACAGTTTAGGGTTAAAATTAAACTTAAAGCTGTAACTATGTAAAGGCTAGCTGCTGCATTACCCCAGTGTTTTTAGCAGAATGAAATACCTAAGTTTGATCCATATTATGCAATACGTTTTTCACTTCTTTTGAGTTTTATACATTTGGTTAAATTGTACTAGAGACAGCGTAATTCTCCACAGTCACTGCATTACCTATTTCACGTACTTGGAGTGACCGAAGCCTTTGGGGGGGGTGACTGAAGTGGGCTTGTGTAGGGCGATGTTGACATGCAGGGAGTCACAGACAGCGATGGGGGTGTGGGGGAGGGGAGGCCATGCAGCGACCTGCAGCTGAAGTAAGGATTTAACGCTAGACTTGCAACCAATGTGCTGTTACTAATCTGCATAGCTTCAAAGCTGTGGATGGTCAGCATGTCTGGTCTGCTTGTCCGGTTTGCGTGTCAGGGCTGCGTGTCAGGGCTGCGTGTCTGGGCTGCGTGTCTGGGCTGCCCGTGTTCCTCCTCCACCTAGGGAAACTGCTGCTGCTTCTGCCTCCCCACACATGTCAATGCAGCCTTTATCCTTCTTTCCTGCAAGTGTTCAATACATGTACAGCGATCCCCTGTTCTGTTTCCTGCCCATCCTTGTCATGGCTAATAACATGCCTTTGTTTGTTCCATGGAGAACGCCAAAACAATATCTGAATTGCGTGATGTTTCACGTACAGCTGGGCGAGACCCTGATGGAGCCGTATTAAGTTTTCATTTTCTGCATGGTTTGGTGCCAGATTGTATTTCTAATTTCATGAGTGCATCATATGCTGACCCACCAAGAAAGACATTTGTGAACCACTCCTTTGTGGGTTTCCTTGCCTGTTGTTGGGTGTTTTTTTTGTATGCTTGTGTCAGCAGTATTCATGGTGTGTATACTGGTGTCATGCCTTGTTATTTCAGTGTGGGTGTGTGCTTGTGTGTCACTTCTCTGGACTGCTTAGTAAAAACTAATCGATGCCAAGGCAACACTCGTCGATCGTTTCTGGGTACATTCACTAAAAAAAAAACCTTGTTGTTTTGCTTGACAGTAATTACATTTCATCACTCACTTTAGTAATTGGCTTCTCTATAAAGCCCCCCTGGGGATAGATTTGCATCAAAATATCACTGAAAGCAGAGACAATTTATAAAGTGAAATCAGATTAAATGAATAAATAAGAGAAATTCTCATTATGCTGGTTTGAGAAACGGAGTTGTTAAACTTATAGGGCGCTTGCTGAACCCCTCTTTGTGTAAAGGAACTCTTAATAGGAAGTCAAAAATATGAAATATCAAGCACAGTTTTGATGTTACATTTCTTTGGATGTGGTTGACTTTTCTAAGGCCACTGAGGCAGGAGGATCACTTACCATATTTTCCTGGTCAAATCCAGTTTTCTATTTTCAAGATCAAACATCAAATGGTAGTATTTATAAATCGTGTGTGTGCGTGCGTACATGCACTTGTCTATTACAGGGCATTATTATTAACATCTTAAAATAATAAACCAAGATATTAACGTGTGAATTATTAATAGTATATATGACGTATTTAAAGTGTTCTTCTTGCCCGTGACACAGTGCAGAGCACACGTCTGACCTGGTGTGACGTGTGCTGGAAAAGAACGTTTTACTGGTCAGAATGAAGCTCAGAGGGAAAGAGCCAAAATAAACACAGTTTTACCGAAATAAGTAAATATCTCAGGGGTAAACAAACAAGCCTTCAGCTGTGAGCGGTCGCTCCTGTAACGAGTAACTGCTGAAAATAGTGGCGTGCGAGTGGTACTTCTCCCCGTTCGTGTTTTTATGCTGGATTGGGTCTTGTAGACGTGTTTTAGGTGCTCTTTGTTCTTATTGTTGTGTACTGTCGTGCGTGTGTGTGCGCGCACGTGTGTGAGACAGAGTCGTGTGTCAGCCTGCGTCCAGCGTCCTGCTTGTTCCCACCTCTCCGTGTCTTCCCTGGGGGGGTGCTCCGTTTCCTGTGCCTCGTGCTCCATCTCCCACGTCTGTTTGTTTTGGTGTGGACAATGGGGGGCTCTGTGGCAGCCCAGCAAGAGGACAAAAACCAGCTTTGAAAGCGGGACTCGAGCGGCCCTCTGGACTGTTGCTGTTGCCAGGAGGGGGTTGGGGGGGAGGGTCAGTGCCACAGGGCAGGCTGGGGGCCTAGAGAAAAGCTGCATTGAACTTTGTTGTTCCGTCCACATTGCTCCAACCCCATTTCTAGATTGCTCCCCCTTGAGGCGCATCTCATAGACATAACAGAGCTTGGTAGTGACCTGTGACTACCATCAATAGACAGATGCTTCATCTTGAGGTAGAGTTGAGGAGGGCTTGGTATGGAAAGGAGGGGTTGGTATGGAACTGTATTTTGGCAGAAATTTTGCGTGAAATCTCACTTTTTTGTTGTGACTTTCTCAACTTAAATGTCTTTATTTGGATATTTGTTGGTTGCCAGTGCTTCTTATACTGCAGTGGCTTAAGATATTTGCTTCAACAGAGAGAACATCTCTTGTGCAGTGCATATTGAATGGCTCATTGGTTATATTATATTAAGTGTTAGATCAGAAATAGTAGAGCATAACAGTGAAATACCATTGTGAGCATGAGGCATTGTCAGATCAAGATGGGCCTAGTAAACAGTATAGGGTGTGGAAAGGATCTCGTGGAATGGGTAGGTTCAAGTGAGTGTAAAGATGCCTGATGATCATCTTGTGGGTATGAAGCTCAGATGATGACATGTGCCCTCTGCTCCTTCTGCTAGTTGGTCATTTGGTGTGCTGATGTGGGAGATCTTCACACTGGGAGGTTCTCCATACCCCGGCATCCCTGTGGAGGAGCTGTTCAAACTTCTAAAGGAGGGTCATCGGATGGACAAGCCAGGAAACTGCACCAATGAGCTGTAAGAACCTGCTGATGTTCTCCACTTCCATCTTTCACTGGCCTTCACTCTGCTGCTGTGCTGCATCTCCATTGCAGTGGAAGAGCAGCATGCTTATTATAATGGCTATTTAGAAGGGAAATTAGCACACAGTGGCCAACTAAAAACAAGGAAGTCTGTTGTGAGACAAAACAACTGGATGCATCTTGACTATTGGTGTGAAACTAAGAACTGCAGAGGAAGTGAGGTAACAGTTCAGCTATAAATGGTCTGGGAAATTAGGGAAAAGTTGTGTACGGATGTTCAAGAATGAAAGAACCAGTCATTTCCAAATGGAACAGGAAGCAGGTGTCAAACCATTACCTGTTTACAGATGCTTCAGGAAGTCCAGGCTGTTCACAGGTTTGTAATGAAGTGAGGCTTGTTGATCAAATCCAAGAACATTTCTACTTGGATTCTGTATGCCACAGTAGAGTGTAGATGAGAATTCGTGAGATCCATTACTTAGTTGTTTCCCGACCCTGACACCCAGTCAGGTGCGCCACTCTCAGATGAGGTGCATTAGGTACACAGCTCAGACTTAGGGATGAGAAGTGATCCTCACCGTACTTTTGTCTTATTAGGTACATGATGATGAAAGACTGTTGGCATGCCATCTCCTCACAAAGGCCCACATTTAAACAGCTCGTAGAGGATTTAGACCGTATCCTCACTCTGGCCACCAATGAGGTAAGGACACAGAGTAAGCCCCATTTCCTGCATGTGCCTGTCCTGTTATCTTTGTCTTTTTACATTGCTGGGTTCGAAAGACACTTCCATCTGTCCCTCATCTCATGTACTCAGACTGTTTTGTTTGTTTTACCCACAATCCTCAGTCAATGCAGAATCACTTCAAGTTTGCTTGTATTGTGACTTTAATTTATGTTCATATCGACCTTTAAGTTTTCAGTTGTGACCACCATGTCCTCTCCTATACCTTCGGGAAATAAAAGAGCGCCCTAAAAGGTGTAGCTTGTTCAGTTTCTGAAGCTGGCTCGTAAGAATGGAATTCAGTGGTTAAACATTCAGTTGCCTTGTCGATGTGCACGAAAACAGTCTTTAGATTGTTTTAGAAAGTTATGTATTCTGTGGTGTTGAGGTGCATAGCGAAGCAGCCATCACAGCCTTTTTTTACTTTAACAATGCTATAAATTATTCATACATTTTTGGTTATAAATTTTCCCTCTGTGCATTATATGCCTGTCCTTTGATGTGTCATTTTTGATTTTCAGGAGTACGCAGGTGTTACCTGTGAGAGACGTGTTTTTGCTCAGACATTTCCCGTGTTGAGGGAGAGCGCTTTTCCCTGCTCTTTGTTGTGTGAAATCTGCACAAGGAAATGGTTTACAATAAGACACAGGTTTAAACAAGTACCAGTGCATTTCCATCTCCGCCCTGAAACGCACAAAAATGTAAGGTGTAATTACACACAAATGTGTGTGCGTGGAAGAAAAGACCGAAAGCTCTGGAAACCCCATACAGGCTGGAGTGTTTTCACAGTGCATCATATGTGTCTGCTTATGTGTGGACTTACACGTAGCTGTGTGAAACCAGTGTGTTGGCAAAGAATGGCGTTGTCATGGTGACAGTAGTTCAGGAATTACAGTGACGATGACCGCTCTGTGTAGTTTAAGTACAAGTTGAGCTAATTGCAGACAAAAGAGTTTTGCATTGCTGTGCTGTTGAAATGCTTTCGGGAAAATGTCGGCAAAGTTATTATATTTTTAAAAGTGTTTCCAACTTGCCGTTGACGATGTCTGCCCAACAGAAAGACACAACTGTTTGTACCAAAAACCTGTCAGAACATGTTGGAGGGTTAAAGTGGAGCTGTATAAATTATGCCAGCAGCTAACTTAAATTTGAACTTTTGAAATGTAATAAAGTATTTTTCCCCCTTTCCCCAAACTGCTCACAGATGTGGAGGCCTTCAGTAATGTGAGCTTTGTTGTGTTGACTTGGAGAATGGAAGCCAGAAGTCATTTTAGAAACCAAAACCTTTCTTCCTCCACAGAAATATTTCAATAACTGCCATTAAAAAAACTCAAATAGACAAAGGAAAAATGTGAACGACCACAGCGTGCTGGTTGAAGTTAAAAATTAATGAAGATTATTTTTTTCTTTCTGAGCAAGTTTTTTTTTTTTCCACCAGGAGGAAAAAGTTGCCAGTGTGGCGTATTTTTATAGCGATTTTCCATCTGTCTCATTTCGCCGAAGTTCTCGCTTCCAATTTCAGATGTCAGGTTTATTTTCATTTTCCTTGAGACTGACACAGGCTGTACCAGTGCAGAGCCAAGGAGCTCCTGCCTTACCCACAGTCCTCCTTGTCCCTTGAAATGGCGAGCTGCTTTAGGCAGGGCTCGCGCTACCCAGACACACTGAAACGCTTTGTAACCAAACCGCGGCAAGTAGGTCAGCACTCGCAAAAGCAGCCTGCATCCCTGGTTTCATGTTCAGATTCTCCTTTATGGATCCTGTTTAACTTGTATTTATGGTTGCCTGTTTTTTTTTGTACTTGTACTGCTGTAAATAACAGTATTGGGTGTTCGCAGTGAGCTTAAGTGTTGCTTTGAAAAGCCAGCTCTAATCTGATCCTGTTCTGGAGTGTGAGGGCTGATGTGCTGTTCCTTGTCAGGAGTACCTGGACCTGTGCGCCCCCACTGAGCAGTACTCCCCCAGTCTCCCAGACACCCACAGCTCCTGTTCCTCTGGTGACGACTCCGTGTTCTCCCATGAGCCCCTGCCTGACGAGCCCTGCCTGCCCAAGTATCAGCACATCAACGGTGGGGTCAGGACATGAGGGGCAGGACGGTGCAACTGCGCACCCCTCCCACGCACTGGTCGTTCCAGTGGTCTGGAAGGGATCGCACCCAGCATTCACCCTACTGCTCTTACCCTTTCTCAATTTCTGCTCCCATCACCTTCTGTGGATCCTGTTGGACTCAAAGACCCAGAAGATGCTGGACTGGAGCAGTGCTGCTGTTGGACCTGAACTGAACTGTGTGACAGACAGGCACACAGACACACACACGCACGCACGCACGCACGCACGCACGCACACACAGAGTACATATTTGTGAATGTGCGACTCCAAGCTCTTAAAACGAGGCTGGACCCCAGCAGTATTCCATGAGACTGACTTGACTGGCAGATATCGGGGTTCAGTCCTTGCTCTTACTTTGGTTTAGTTTCTTTTTATTGTTTGTTTTTTTTTTGGATATGTTTAATCCTTGGTTTTATTCCACTGGCTGGCATTCTGATGAGTGTGCACCAGTGTCCTGGTTACGGACTGAAAAAGACAAGTGTATAGGACACAAACAGGAAAAAAAACACTAAAACTAACACAACAGAGTAGGAAAAGAAAGACAATGCCTTTTGTTTATTTTGTAATATGTTTCATTTTCTTTCTTTTTTGATAAGCCCACACCATTATTATGGCTCTGAATACACGGTATATAGTGCTGGGTATATGTGTAAATATATTCAAATATGTATAAATATATATTATATATTTACAATGAATTATTTTTTGTATGGATTCCGAAATAACTTTCCCCTCTTGGTCCCCTCTGTTGGTGATGTGGCACCCAGGTGTTGTACCTATTCCACCCCTCCCAACTCTACTTTCACTTTTGCTAAAAACACGTTGGAGTATTGGCTGTCCAGGTGGTAGCATGTTAATTTATTGACTTAAGTTTTTAAAAACAAGTAAAAAAATGACAAAAAACAGCAAAGAAATAATATTAATAATAAAAAGTAATAAATAATCCATGCTATTTGTTGTAATTTAAAATGATCTCTCAGAGGAAGTCTCAGAAGTATTTTAGTGGGTATTTGGGAGATCGTGCTATTGTTGTAAAATTTATGCGTTAAGTTCACTTTAAAGTTCACATGAAATGTTTTGTATTGTAGAGTCTGCTAATCATGCTCTGGCACCGAGATTCAGATTGTAGTATTCTCCTCCTAATCGTTGAAAGCTCCAAGTACGTATGAAAGACTCAGATCTTCACAAATACCCGCTGATCTTCTGTTGCTTCACCTAGACTAAATGTAGATTCCACAAATTTCACTTAAGGTTTTTTCAGAAAACAAAAGTATTAAATCATCCAAGTGTTTCCAATTAAAACGTTTTGTTTTCCCTGCAAGTGTTGATTTTTCTGACACTTATTGCAAAATTAAACGTGAAAAGCTGAGCCTCATGTTTCTTTTCTTTTCCTGACAGATGTTAGGTGATGATCAACCGCTGTAACATACTCAGCGTATTAAATGTTTAATTTTATTTTTGAACACAATTACACGCACCTCTGAAATTTTTTAAATAGTTGCCATTTGCTTTCCTTTTTTAACAGGATTATACAATACAGTGCTGCATTTAAGGAGAAAGTTCAAGATGTTCACTCAGTTATTTTACAAAATGTTTTTTCCAACAGTAGGAAACAGTGACTAAGGCAAAGAATGTCCTTGTAAAAGTCGGTCTGATATCGTGATTTGACACAGAAGACATTTCAGCCGAAGAAATGATCGGAATTTGCCTGTCATGAACATCATGTTGCACATCAGATGCTGCTGTTCTGTTCTAAACAGTAAACATCATGTTGCACATCAGATGCTGCTGTTCTGTTCTAAACAGTAAACATCATGTTGCACATCAGATGCTGCTGTT